>JAUKNK010000275.1:0-305000 GCA_030765055.1 Mantis religiosa
TACAACGTTAAGAAGGGATGGCTGGGACAAAAAACATCACGGACGCCTCTCTTTCTGTTCCACCTGTGTTCTCGAACTTACAGGATATTTCCTCTAATCTGGAACCTTCCGATCGACCCGCTGGCCCTATGTAAGCAGCACGTCGAGTTGTTCAGTCAGTCAGAGTTCTTGGTGTAAGAATGCAGTGGCTAGTGTACGAAGAGAAGACTGTGTGAGAGCATCGGAAGATTGTACGTAATTACGAGTGCAAGTGAAATTGTAACGGACGAACTGGTGAATCGTAATTGTGTGCATTACGTAATTCTGTGTAATTGGCAAGAGTTTAAACTGTAAGTCGGCGAAAATAAAGAACATTTTTGAGTGGTGAAATTGGACTTTTCATTTCACGAACCCACAAAGTCACACTGGTGTCAGGAAGCGGGAAAACAACATCACCGAACATTACAACCATGGGACGCGGCATTGGAAAAGATTTTGGAGAAGATGATGGAATGAAGGCCGAACTAATCTCGGAAATGAAGACGGCAAATGAAAACCTCGCTGCAAAAATAGAAGCGGCAAACAACAACCTCACCGCCAAGTTGAAACAAATGAAGACGGCCAGCGACAACATCACCGAGAAGATGGAAGAAATGAAGGGCCGAATTAGCAGCGAAGACGGAAACTGCTAACAACAACTTGGCCACGACAAGGACCGCAAAGATGGCCGAACTGACAACGGAGATGAAGGAGCGAATGAGGTACTCGCCGCCAAGTTTGAGGAACGGTTGGCCGGCGTGAGGGATGACGTCACGAATCTGGGCAAGCGGATGGGTCACGTAGACGACCGCCTTAATGATTTAGAGGAAAAGGCCGACAACATCGCAAAACCCCTCACCCGCCTGACGGAGGAAACACCGGCCTTATGTGTGGACAGAGGACGCCGAAAACGCTTTCCAGCACCTAAAGGAGACCCTGTGCAGTGCTCCAATTTTGGGTTTCCCACAACCGGGTGGCGCCTTCATTGTGGACACCGACGCTAGCGACCATGCATTGGAGGTGTCCTATCGCAGATCCAGGACGGCCATGAGCGGGTGATAGCCTACTACAGCAAGACGCTATCCAAGGCAGAGAAGAACTACTGCGTCACCCGACGAGAATTATTGGCGGTAGTAAAGACCTTGGAGCACTTCCATAAGCAGCTGTACGGTCAGCCATTCCACCTGAGGACTGACCAATCCACCCTAACCTGGCTATTGAGCTTTAAGATCCTGGAAGGCCAGACAGCACGTTGGGTCCAGAGGCTGCAGGAGTACGACTTCACCTCGGAACATCGTAGAGGGAAGAGCCACGGTAATGCAGACGCCATGTCCCGAAGATCCTGTCCAGTAGAGTGCGGCCAGTGCACAAGAGTGGAAGAGAAGGAGCGTGCCGCAGCAGTCCGAGTAGTTGTGGCAGGGCCTGCTGAAGGCTGGGATAGCGCAGGCTCTGAGGAGGGAGCAGCTGGCGGACGCAGACTTGGGGCCACTCTTGAGGGAAGTGGAGGCAGGGACAAGACCAACCTGGGAGGTCATCGCACCAAGGGGCGCCACCTACAAGTCGTACTGGGCCCAATGGGACTCGCTGAAGACCAGAGAGGGCGTGCTGTTTCCGGGTATGGGAGTCACCCGAATGGGAAGGCGCAGAGAGAACAGTTGGTACTTCCCCGGAGTAAGGTCCCGGAAGTCTTGGAGGAAGTGCACGCCGGAACTTCAGGAGGACACCTGGGAGCGAACCGAATGATTCACAAACTACGGCAGCGCTACTTCTGGCTGAGACTCCGAGCAGATGCTGGTGGTACACCTGGACCGCCTGGCACGCCTACGATGGTGCTGTTCGGGGCGACCAGCTTTGAGGAGGGAGCAGTGTCACCCGAGCGTCGGAACACCCTATAGACTGGGCGAGCAGCAGACGGGTCGGTGTTCGCCCCGCCCCCTCGTTTGTCTTATAGCGTTAAGAAGGGATGGCTGGGACAAAAAGACATCACGGCGCCTCTCTTTCTGTTCCACCTGTGTTCTCGAACTTACAGGATATTTCCTCTAATCTGGAACCTTCCGATCGACCCGCTGGCCCTATATAAGCAGCACGTCGAGTTGTTCAGTCAGTCAGAGTTCTTGGTGTAAAAATGCAGTGCTAGTGTACGAAGAGAAGACTGTGTTAGAGCATCGGAAGATTGTACGTAATTACGAGTGAAAGTGAAATTGTAACGGACGGAACTGGTGAATCGTAATTGTGTGCATTACGTAATTCTGTGTAATTGGCAAGAGTTTAACTGTAAGTCGGCGAAAATAAAGAACATTTTTGAGTGGTGAAATTGGACTTTTCATTTTCACGAACCCACAAAGTCACAATATCCATTAATTCCAAAAAGCCATTTTCTTTAGCTTGTTTTTTTTTTAACCAAGACTGGCCATTATTTCTGTTAACCATTTTGGCAGTTGTCAAAATATTGTTATAATTTGTATTCAGGATGTGATTTCTCAATGTATTTTCTTAATCACTATTTTATAATGCTATAATTTCATGCTTCCTAATATATTGGGACTTTTGCTCCATGCTAGGGGTAAAGGTTCGAGTGTAACATAGTTTAATTACAATTAAACTGTAAACTGTCAAACACTACAGTACATAAATGTTGTTTTGCCATCTTGGAGAATAAACATGTAGCATAACATAGAGCAAAAACCAGAAGTATCTACCACTTCTTTGAAGAGTAATAGACATTTATCCGAAAAATGCGGGCTCTAATGCCTTGTTACTCTAACGCCCAATTTCACCAACAGATGTTCAGACTTAACAGGAGTTTAGCAATAGTTAAAACAAATTATGCATTTCACCAACAAGTGTTAGCTTAACATTCGTATTAAATTTGTTGTTAAACTAACATACCATGTTTCTGTTAAGTGCTTAACAATTTTATTGTTCATGCTGCAGGCATTTGATGTGGATTTGCTATATTTAGACAGTCTAAATGGCATTCGGAATAGAGAAGGATAGCCTATGAGAAGAAATGATTTTGAGGAGCTATTACAGGAAAAATTTCTATGGAGGTATAGACTGTCGAAACAAGTTGCTGTGAAGGTAACTGCGGAAGTACAAGAGAGGTTAGAACATGGATCGAAAGGAATATGCCGATCTCGCCTTTGCTTTAAGTATTAAGTATTAATAAGTTACTGAAGTATGTGGATAATACACTACCTACCGTCTTGAAACCTTCAAATCACTTGACACTTCTCTCTTTCTTTTCACCTCAATTTAAGGGCACTAGGAGATTATTTTTGTCTAGACAAGACTAATTTTTACCAATATTAAAATCTGAATATATATAAAACTAAACATTTTCATAAATTGAAATTCGGTATGATTACTGTATAAGGATGTGTGCATTTAACTACTGTATAACATTTAAATTACGTTCACATAGGTTCATGCAAAAGGGGCATAAATCACACCGTGTGTCCTGAAAAAATATTGCACACTGTATATCAGGTTGCACTGTAGGAATTTAAAGCTACATGCACCAAGTTTTATCCTAAATTACCTAAGATACAGCTTTTTAATATCGGCTAAACGAAAATTACATATAGTTTATACTATGCACATGAAAAATTAATTAGTTTTGTGTAAAAAAAGAAGATAATATTTTCAAGGATTGAATATTTATCTTCGTCCATTTTATAAATGACATGAATATAAATGTTAGCCGAATGTGTTCAAGGAACATTGAAAAATAACCACTACTAATTTTGTGTCAATATCTTTTATAGTTTTTGAAAAACAAGCACCTAAAGAATGAAAAATCAAGGTTTTGGGAAATCACGATCAAAGATTAAGCATCATTCTCAGGAAGTGGACGTATCATTACGCCGCCATCTTTAAATTGACGAACTAAAGGGCTTTAATACCAGCTGACAGCCTATGTTGTATATGTTTAAGGGCACTGGGAGGTCGATAGTTTTCAAAAAATCTAGAAGAAGAATTATATCACATTTTCACATTAAAAACAGAAAATGGATTTTTGAAACCTATCGACCTCCCAGTGCCCTTAAATTTACATAGTACTGGCGAAGTTGGTTGGTACTTGTAGTAGTGACACATGCACATGAATTAAATTTATTTCCAATATTTTCCCACGTGACATCCTTCTTTTTTACATTCACCACATCCGTCCTCTTATTTTCCACGATATCCTTATACTTCGTCACCAATTCAATTAATAATTCTTTCTCCATCGATGAGAAATTTGTCCCATGGCTTCTCTTACGATTTTGTTCACCCGCCATTTTTTCAGCTGTATGCAGACGAAAATCAAGAGAAAAGCTCATCGCAGTACGTTCAGAAAATTATGCGACTCATCCATAGCCTTCTATAGCTGTAATATTTACAAGTCTGTAGGTGGTAACATGTCTTTGTTAACACTTTCAGAAAACAGGTTGGTGAAATACAAGAAATTTAACAGTTTTGTTAGCGCTGTGACAATTGTTATGTTACACCTGATAACGTCGATTTTAACATCTGTTGGTGAAATGGTGCATAAGTGGTAGAGAAAGCATAGGAATATGTGAAATACCGGGCGACAAAAGGAATAACAGTTTTCGATATAGGCGTTGATGTACCAATGCTGTATTTACTGCGCCGAAACTCCTTCTTGGAGCTGTAAACTGGTGCAGCAAGTTGCCGGAGAGCAGTAAACACAAGTTTAATTGTTTGTAATTCAAGCGGGACATCGTATTGTACCAACTTGAGATTACTGAGCGATAACACTAAATTTGAATGCCAAAACAAAGTCTCAAGTTTCTGTATATCGTTGGCTATATTTTCTGCTTTAATCACATGCCTTTCTTTTGTTTCCTTTAAGTCTATCTCCAACTCAAGTGCTTCGAAGATACACTCCAAGCTTACAACAAATTGACTCTCGCTTTCTTCTGATAATACTTCGTTGTTTTTTCCCCACCCCTACAGTTTTCATTAAATCACATTTCATTTCTTTGCTTTCTCTCGTTTTCTGCTACGCATATAATATTTAATTAACGACACATTATTTATTAATTCATTCATTTTCCTCCGAATTTAATTATTTCCTTCCTCATTTTTCATCTTTCCTTTCAAGTCTCTTGTTTCGTTTAATTTTCTACTTTGTACGCGCTATGTAATTGCTGAGAGGGCACGTTATTTCCATCAGGCATCTTTCTTCTACCTCTTCCTCGTTTTGTACTCATGTGCGTTACATTCTCTTTTTTAGTTTCTTTAGCTTGCTAACGTGAGTTCTGTGGATAGACGCTGTCTTGCAGATGTAAAGTTCGCAGGTTCTAGCCTGGCCCAGACCAATGGATTTTATGTGTGCTTAAAAGGACCGCCCCCCATGGAATATAAAATAACTCTTGTGATACGAAACTTCGGCACACCGGCGACGCTGATATGACCGTGAAATTGACAGACAAAATACTTACTTTGGGTACCTGAATCCAAATAAACTAGATCCGTGGGCAATATAAAGGAAAAAGAATGTTAATGACACTACAACACGTTGTTCAAGAACACATCTTAAAATAAGACCTGAAGCTTTCCTGGTGACGAATATGCTCAAGTTATTCTCGGGAAGCAAGCCAGGTGAAAAGACGATTAGAAATCGACGTTTCGGGATTGTGCATCTCTAACATCATCAGGATATTTGTTAAATGTTATAAACACTGGATTCATTTGTGGCTATAACATTTAATAAATATCCTGATGATGGGAGAGATGCACACTCCCGAAACGTTGATTTGTAATCGTCTTTTCACCTGGCTTGCTTCCCGAGAAGAGCTTCAGCAAGAACACGTCTTATTTCAAACTATTCTTCGAATGGAAAAATCGTTGAATTAGTTCCTACCTAGTCAAAAATGTCTCAAACGAGCTTGTTCAAAACAAGGTGTGTGTTATGGAATTAAGCTCTGGAAACTTTATTAAAGAGGAGTTCATTTACTTGCCAAAAAAATAAAACAATAAAAAAGCAAATATGCAGCCGTACGTTTATGTGATATGAAAAACAGTAGCGATATTTTAAATACAAATATACATAAGTTATTTACACACAAACATTAAATAAACATAAATCTTTGTTTACTAACAAGATGCAACTGTGACCCGCATTCATAATATTGAGTGTTTGATCTCCATGCCATCCCCTGGGTTCTTTTTTTAGGCTTCTCCGGTTGCTAGATGAATGATGGTATGGACTACATTCCTCGATTTTTCTCTCTTTTCATATTACCACACTTCTAATTTCACTTTGTATTTCATCCAGGTTGGCTACTTCAGGGTAATAGGAGTTGGCGAGAGCTTGAGGAGTGCATGGCAAGGAATTTGATCTTTGTAATGAAGTAAGGAATGAATGGATATTGTAATGAAGGAATAATTGTAAGTTTTCGTCCCCCGAATTGGGGGATGCCCGCCCTTGGTCCTAGGCCCTCACCTGTCCACAGGAAACTCTGTGTCCTATCCTTCACCGGGGAGTTTCATTCTGTAGCTTTTAGGGACCCTGCTCTCTGCTGTCTCTCCTCAGGTTCGACCATGCTCTGCACTCTCTTCCGAGGAACGCGCCTTCAAAGACATAGGTACAAAAGTTTCTCTATACCCTTAGGTCGAGTTGGAAGTCCCCCCTCCGAACCTTACAAATGACAATGTACAAGACGCTGTATTTATATGGGTGGGCAGCTTCCAGGCTCTAGAACTGATAGCACACCTAATGTCGTACAATCACTTTCGTTTCACTCTTATCTCAGTTTGAACTCCATCACTACAATGTATATAAAGTTACCCCTGCAATGTCGCAATACCCACAACTGTACGATGTACCGGTAGACTCAGCTCAAAGGATGCATCCTGAATAGTGAATGGACATCTGTGAAGCCACAAACGATCGATACGAATTGGAAATATACACCGATAGCAGTAATTTGAACGGAATAATTGGAGCAGTAGCAGTAATATTCACAAATAAGGTGACTCACTAATTGAAGTACAAGCTGGACGACAAATGCTCAAATAATCAAGCCGAACAAGTTGCTATACTATAGACGGTAAAAGAAACAAGAGACGCCGATATTGTGGAAAGAACAGTGGTATTTATACAGACAGCAAAGTAGGTACTGAAAAATCATGATAAAAATGTATTCATTATAGAACAGATCCAGCAAATAGTGAAAATTCTCCTAGAACGAATCTGGTTGATTCTTTTTAAATTTATTAAAGCACATGCAGGCATATATAATAATGAACTTTCTGACCAACTCGCGAAACAAGTAACGGTAGATAATGACGTAATAGTGATATACCATACAAATAGTGCAATAATACATTACGAGAGAAAGAAAGGCATAAAAAGTAGCAACAGCACTGGACAAACACAACAAAAGGAGAAATAACAAAAAGCTTTTTCCCATGGGTACAAGACAGACTGAAGCTCAGCATTCCAATAACACCAAACTTCACAATAATATTAAGTGGACATGGAAAACTTGGAGCGTAGATAATACAGGTTCAGAATATTGGACAGTCCAACCTGCACCTGCAATAATGGAGATCAGACTGTTTATGACATTCAATGGGAATGCTTCAAATTAGAACATAGACTGTGAAAAACTATAGTTAATATAGGAACATTACTTGTGAATATGTAGTTACATAAGTCAGTAACGACTTACACGTTATTAAAGAGTTATATAACCCATGTAATATTACTTAAATAAGGGTTATGGTGTAATAAAGCTGATTAGAAAAAGAAATTCGTTACTGTTGAGCCACCGAGTGAGAGTAGTTTTTCTACGAGAAAAACTAAATTATGAATAGTCGTAGGCTTTCACGGCCGGAGTCTAATTTGTAGATAGAAGAAATTTTCGGTCTCAGTAGCCGTGGTCTGCTGGAGTTGGCATATCCAGACATTTCGTGCACGACCGCGGTGAACATCATCAGTGGCGTGATCTGAGTCTTCTGGGTGAAGTTCCAGTTGTGACAGTCATGAGGGCGGGTGCCGTTAGCTGATGATGCACGGTCTGGAGCACCACACTTCATTACCAATGATATCATCCAGCTGGTTGATGGACTCATTACCCAGGACCGCCGAGAGACAGTGAAAGCCATAGCCGCCGAGGTCGGATTGAGGATCGGAAGTGTTCACACCATCATGAAAGCCCGCCTCGGTAGCGTAGATGGTAGCGTGTCTGCCTCACGTTCAAGAGGTCCCGAGTTCGAATCTCAGTCGAGGTGAGTTACCTGGATAAGGTTTATTCCGAGGTTTCTCTTATCCAGATAGACGAATGTCGGGTAACTCTAAGCTTCATGGACCCCGGACTCCTTTGAGCACCATTTCACCCATTTCATTCATCGTCCGATATGACTTAACGTTGGAGGACGTAAATTGCAAAAACAACAAACAAAAACAAACCATCATGAAGGAACGACTGCTTTTGCGCAAAGTGTGCGCCCAATGGGTACTACACAGTCTTCAACCACACCATGAAGCATGCCATATGGTCCACTGTCTTGGTGATCTGCAGCGCTATGCTAGGGAAGGGAATGAGTTCCTGGCAGAGTGGTGGCTAGAGAGAGTCATGATGTCATCACTTCGAACCAGAATCAAAACGACAAAGTCTCTAGTGGAAGCATCCAGGATCACTACCACCAAAAAATCCAAGGACATCCACACAAGTTCAGGAAAGGTTATGCTGACGTTCTTCTTTGACCAAGATGGCCCCTTTCTGATACAGTTCCTGTAGCACTGGACAACAGTGAATGCCCAGCGTTACTCCCAATCCTTGACCAACATTTGCCAAGCGATCAAGTCAAAACGACCAGGCAATCTCACCCGTGGGGTCATTTTGCTCCACAATAATGCAAAGCCTCATCCGGCCAACACAGTCGCAGCACTCCTGCGGAAATTCAAATGAGAGGTTCTCAGCCACCCTCCATTCAGTCCAGATCTCTCTCCCCGTGATTACGGCATTTTGGTCCCCTTAAGAAGGCTCTGAGTGGCAAACGATTCACCTCGGACGATGACGTCGAGCTGTACGTGTAGAACTGGCTCACATCGCAGCCCCGATGAGACAGCCATTCATCGTCTTCTGTCAGAATGGTACAAGTGTCTCAACAGCCAGGGCCAGTACTTCTAACTTAAAGGTATGGTTTCTGTAACTATGTCTTCGGATCGTTTCTTTTTGAACGCAACTTTTTAATTAAGCATGATAACTTAAATTATAAACAAATAATTCAACTGTCTTGAGAAAGTAGTAATGTAAAGGGACACAATGAAATGTAGCACTTAATCAGGCCAAATCAATTTATTAAATATGTGCAAATACAAAGAGTCATTGCCATGTTATTTGACTAGATAACAAGGAGTGGCATGCAATTTTTTCACATACGTGTGATAGTGTATAGCTTTTAATTCGTTGTATTGTGTGTAAAATTACACCTCTCTAAAAATATTGCGTATAACCCCAATGTTTAAAACAAGTTGTTACTTGCGCAAACCCGAATACCAGTGATAAATTGATTGGGTTCTAATTGGAGCTATGATTTCTCTTATTCTCAGGTGAATGGTTGTAGGAGATGGATTTTGGTGGTTGCTGGCTACTCAGTCGTATTAATAACACTTTCTTTGTTGCGCAATTATTTGGTTTAATTTCTACTAAGTTTGCTTACTGACTTAGATCGGTGACCACCTGTTACAAAATTCCTAACATAAATTCAATTTTACTTGAAACCCTGGATTACTTCCGCGCGGATTTTATTTCTTCTTTATACGGCGACCACTTTGCTCTAATAAACTTATTATGCTACTTCGACTTGAGCTGGTTGCGCTATTCTTAACTTCCCTACAATTCAGACCTATCAATCTTCGCTTCTCTTCTTAACGCGCATGAACACGTCCTTCCTGTCATAGTATCACCTTTTAAGTTAAGTTTTTCTTAGTTCACGATTCAGTTCGAACCTTATTCTAACCCCCTCTCTAACTTTATCACATGACCAAACTAGCTCACCCTTCTCAAATGTTACATTATTATCGGTTTCTCATTTATTTCGAATTTTCGCATTGATTTGCAAAACTCATATAACTCATTGACGTTCAGCCTACCCTGAGTTGGGGAACGCCTACCCTGAATTGTTTGTAATGGTATACATCGTTATAAAATCAGCGAAGAAAATCCCTTTAGCGTTCATGCTTAGCTGCAATTTGAAAGCCCTTTGTCCCAACACATTCCTGGCTGGAAACTTTCTATAGTTCTCAGACATTGAACTTTTACTAACATAAAGTAGGTACGGTCCTTCCTTCCTTCCTGTCTCTACGAAGAGTTCAGATTTTTACAAGAATATTTATCTTTCTTGCCTGGATGCTAATATATATGTTATATTAAATTATATTCTTCCCTTCTTATTCTTTAAGTCAACTGCTATTTTAATCATTGCTCTGTGCATTCTAATTTCATATTATTATAACTAGATTTTAATATTAGTTTAGCAAAGCGTTTTTATTACTTTATCTTCCTTTTTAATTATCTGATTTCGATTAATTCACCGGCTCCTAATTGCTGCCTGACACTGCAGTTACATACTGCATTAAGTAGTATATAATTTCCTCATTATCACTATGTTAACAATATACATTATGAAATATGGCAATTAAGGTTGCCGTAGCTTACAAAAGAAAACTATTTCCTTTTTCTTCTCTGAGCAGCGAATATACAAAGGTTATATAGTCTATTAAATATAAAATAATTAAGATCTGAATTTGTAATTACGTAGTATGTCGAGTTCATAACTGATTGATTTGAGTTTCTGGAAAGACACGTTTCAATTGGTTGTCTTGCCTATTGCTTCAACATGCCATCTAATAATAAAGGAAATAAAGTGAAAGAAGCTACCTTTCATTTACGAGCATTTAGGAAACTGTCTCATTATATCACCTATGGATGTCGAACTATTTCGTAACTTATTTCCTACAGTTTATGACACTAACATCGCATTAAATTCTGTATTCCATTCGTGTATAATCTTAATAGAACCTACATGAAAACTGTCGCTCATTCGATAATCCTTCACTCATACCATAATCACAAGATCATATATTTGTTACACAAATTGTCGTTATGCTGTTGCAGCATCCAAACATGTTGTTGTGATGGTACAATTCATGCATAATTGCGTATTTATAGCAGGGGTGCCATAACGGTTGCTTAGCAGCAATGACGTAATAAATCTGTTGAAACGTGTGCATTTATAATCGATTCCATTGTAAATCCCCTCTCTGACCAGGAAAACTCTAAGGCCTGCTGAAGTATTGCCCTTTGTATCTGTTCATATTGTTTTGGCAATGGGAAACATTTATGTTTTGTTCCACACACTCACCTTATGTTACACCTACTGTTGTATGTACTTAGTAAATAATGCATATAGTAACAGTCGTAATCTTTGTACTTCATTGAGCTGAGTTACTGTTAGTTTAGCTGTCACTCCAGGTATCACTATACTTATAAACCCTTGGTTCTACGCTGAATTAGTGAGAAAACTGTAAATCTGTAGTCTAAATAAGGATAAGAAAACGGCTGTTCAATTAATTGACTTCATTTTTATTATAACAAACAAAACAATTTAAATAAACTTAAAGTCACAGTATATTTGAATTGCTTTGGCCACTTCCAAATTTTCTTACAATTACTTTCTTATAATTAATGCATGCTTGTGAATTTAATTATGCTTCAGATTTCATCAATAATTCTAGAATGATGTTATCTATACGAGCTCAATTACCATTCCCTTCAAATTTACTAATGTTCCAGTGTAAGTGAGAAAAGATCATTGCGGACATATAGGGAAATAAAGAATGTGTGGGGGAGGGAGAAGTACATAGATGTGTGTAATAAGTCAAAGCGAGAAGGATTTGCCTGGGCAAGGACAGGAGTTAGAAATTTGAAAGTTATTAGATATGAAAAGGATACAAGGAAATGCCCAATGTGTGGAGAAGAGAATACAGATTGGTATAGTATACCTTATTGCAAACGAACAAAGATATGGAGAGAACAAATTTGGCAACAAAAGTGGGACAGTTTTAGGGATGGATGGGGGGCGGCCTATTAATAATAAAAAAAAAATGTTATTGGTAAAATGAGAAAAGAATATAAGAAATATTGACGAATATCTGGGTAAAGTTAGAGAGAAATGGTTAAAACTGATGAAGAATAACTAACAATTAAGGGCTGTCAAACTAGAAAGAGGGATACAAGGGAGAGGAGGGTCATCAACACACGGAAAACCAAGGGTTATGTGTATTGAGACCGAGACTTGGGGCAAGCAGGTAGGAAGGGGATGTTAGATGTGAAAAAGTCATTTTGTTATTGTGTGAAAGAAATGTTATAAATGTCAATGTATCAATGAAATTGTATGTAGAAGAAAGATGAGAAATAAATACATACTATACTAATATTACAAAGAAAGGAATTTGCTTTTGTACGTAAGATAAGCTTAAAATTTCTTACCGGTTTTCATAAAACGTTCACCATTGAAAAGACCAATTCATTCTGATGGCAGGAACCTTTAAGGGACGTTCTAAATACATTTCATTAATTAATAAAAGATTAAAAGGGATTTACCAAGCCTCTGTACTTGAATACAAAACATATTAGTAACAAAGGAACATGCCTGAGAAAAGGCATTGAATTTCGTTGGAAACATCACGAAACAGGACTAAACGTTGTTCTTACTCCAGGGAATATAAATACTGGCTTAAGTCCATAGAGCAGATCAACGAAATCCGGTTATATTTTACTGAAAGAAATATTTACAAAGGGTCATTATGAAATACTTCTATAAACAGAAGTCAGTTCAAAAAACTATATTCGAATTTGTGCCGTGAATTCTTAAATTTTTCCTCCTCATTCTCTAGATGTGTGCACTGGTGTTTCTGCACGACAATGTTAAACCCCTTGCAACGAAGTTTTCTATTTAGATTTATAGGGTTCATTATCACGGTATGTTTAATGTTTGTAAAGATAAACAAGTACTAACATTGGAAATTAATGAACCGATGCTTTATATTAACTATATTTACTATTTTTCTTAATGTATACATTTCCCAAAGATACTAACTTGATTAGCTGGGAGTGCGGAACCATATTTCGTTGTATATTTTACAGGTTTCTCATTTATATGAAATTATTTATCTGTTAAATAATCAGGAAACCAAAATAAAAGTAAAAAGGTTTAGTATTTAACCTAGGTACTTTAATTACCTCAAACTTAATCGACCATTCTGACAGTACCACCAAAGAGTAACTCACACGCTATGGAGTGTTTTCAGAAGTTGGACGACTGTCAGGAGTGGTGGAACTTGGACATTCCGATATTTCGCATTCTTTCGCATGAATATTGGGAAATTGTTCATTCATTATTTGGAATATTTGGGATTGTATAAAATTGCAGTTAAAAGGAGTAAGGGTGCCAATTCACTGTAAAGGCCTCTCCATCACTGTTCAGTAATTCAGGCCATTCTCTGTGGCCTACAGATAGCATGCTAGAATGTTCCCGAGGTCGCAAGTTCAAATCCGGTGAAGGGCAATGGATTTAATCGTATGTGAACATCTTTAGCATGACTACCTTCAGAACAGAAGCAAAGCCGTGTCTTGAGAGTTTCTGAATCCAAAAAAAGTATTAAAAACAAATCCCTCTCTCTCTCTCTGTCTGTCTGTCTCTCTCTCTCTCTCTCTCTCTCTCTCTCTCTCTCTCTCTCTCTCTCTCTCTCTCTCTCTCTCTCTCTCTCTCTCTCTCTCTCTCTCTCTCTCTCTCTCTCTCTCTCTCTCTCACTCTCTCTCTCTCTCTCTCAGTGTGTGTGAGTGTGTGTGTGTGTGTGTGTGTGTGTGTTAATGCCAGAGGTTCTACTCCCATTAGTCCTGGAACCGTAGGACCAAGGACCCTGACCTCCTTCGACCAGGGAGTTACCGAGCTGTCCCAAAAGGGCTTTCCATAGGGCAAGACCTAGAGACTAACAAGCCCCCCCCCCCATCTGCTCCTGTGGACTCAAGACGGGATGGAAGTGGATAAGCCACTTACTCGCGCCGACACCAAAATGGGGAGGCTACCGATATGACCTCGGTGGGGCCGCTTGGTGATCTAGCACACCTACTAGCTATGCTGACTACTACGCCGCAAATAGCTTCCCTCAACCCCGTCCGGAGACGTACCCGATCACCCACGGGTATCGGGAACCACTGCTCCTTCGAGTCCAACCGAATCCGAACAACTCCTAATCAGGGAGTGACTCGAGTGTTCGCCTCGGGGTTCCTATAGTAACGTCAGAGGTACCACGAGTGCTAAGGGTCCGCAGCGTCCGCACCACGGCAGCTGAAAGGGACGGATCCCCTCCCCTTACGTGTGTGTATGTGTGTATGTGTGTGAGTGTGTGTGTGCGTGTCTGTGTGTGTTTGAACAAAACAACGGAAAAATGAAAATCTAATTAAGTATCACGTTCCTCCAGAAGTGAAACAAACATTACGAAGAAAATGTCCCAACCTCAAAATAAACTTTCCATGGAAAAAGTTTTCTAAAATTTAGTTCTATGAAATTTGCCGTTCAAGTTTTGATATTAAAATACCATTATTTAATTATTAAATTTAATTTTGGTAATTATTAAATAATTGCATTAATAACATGAAAAATGAAGTGCACCTACGTATTTGAAGTAGGTATATTGCAATCATTAATTCCTTGAAATTTAACATTTTCATGTAATTAATAAACGTAAGAGAGGCATAATAGTACCACAAAAGAAATGTATAATACGTTAAAGCACATAAGTCAAATAACATTTTGTGTGGACTTAACCCTATTCCTTTGTATTTATTACAACTTTTAAATACTCAAGCTCTTCGTTAACGGGTTTTTTTCCCTGGTGGTCATGCAAAGAGCGTAAAATTTAAAAGTCGTCTTATAGTCAACACGTTTCATAAAAATGACGATCGCATTACCTGCTGTGCTATACCACAAAAAAATTCATAATTTAATGGAACAGTTATCAGGATTAACATGATGAAGTTTTACTAATAAGCTAAACATCGGTACCAACAATTTTGTAGAAGAGGAGTAGGGAAACTCATGTGACCACCTTCAGTTTCTAGTACAGTTATTGCATTATATTAAATTAAGCATTAAATTGAATTTTTTAAAAGAGAAAGAGTAGAAACTGTACTTCCCATACGATATCTGTCATTATTTGTTTGTAGGGGGAATTTATACACGGAAGTCTGAAACCACGAGTTGCATTTTTAGAAATTATTTCACGATTTTTTTGAAGGCAATAAAACATGTTACTGGGTTCCCTAGGCCTACATTAGCACATTAATGAAACTCGACCTTACAAGTCACGGCATACACACCTTACAGCCATTTTGACATTTGAAAGTCGAGCTAAACAGTCGACGATCAGTGAGATGCATAATCCAACACGAACAATGTGTTTATCGTGTCTGAGGGTGCAATAACAAATAGTTATCGCTGTTGTGTACGATTTTATTAACCTGATTGGTTCACTTTAACACGGTCAGTATAGGATGATATAACATGAGGGAAATAGCCAGAAGGCGTATCGGAAAAAATCGCAATACAGAGATGTTTACCTGATCTTGTCGCACATCACGGTGAGTACAGTGTATGTATAGACTGTTCAGATATAATCATGTATTCTGGAGAGCAACGTGTCATACATCGGCAGGTGCGAGTTAACTATCATATAGACACACGCAGCTTCCAATCGCTCTATTTGTGTTTCTTAACTTACTGTACATCAACTTACTAATATTTCATTCTTGTAATCGACCAGATAAGAACAGATAAAGAACGATCAGAGCGCTTGTCACCTGAATGTCAATACGCCTCAACGCTCTTTCGAGTAAGACACTGTGTTACGTGTATTCTTTTGTTTATAATTACATTTTTCGTTGTATCGACTTTAAAAGTTCAGTTCACATCGGTAGCGTGTAGCTCCGGAACAATTGACTATTACCAGTGAGATTAAGAGCGCGAGGTATCTCCGTAATTTTATTAATTTACGTCCTCCAACGTTAAGTAATATAGAACGATGAATGGAATGGGTGAAATGATGCTTAAATGAGCCGAGGGTCCATAGAGCTTAGTTACCCGACATTCTTCATTCAGGATAAGGGAAAAGCCAGGAAAAAGCCTTATCCAGGTAACTCGCCTTGACCGAGATTCGAACTCGGGACCTCTTGAACGGGAGGCAGACACACTGCCATCTACGCTACCGAGGCGGGAGAGGTAGCTCCGTAGTAACGTGTGTGACTCGCAGTCAAGAGGTCGTGAGTTTCGTTTCCAACGATCGCGCTTTCTCTGCTATTATTTAGGCCGATGCTGGCGTGCTTATTTTTATACCACTACCACCATTTCCTTGTCATAATTACCCTTCATTTAGTTTATTTATCGTTTTCTATACGTGCTTTCATTCCTGGTAACTGATGGACACATGGCGCGGGCACCTGCATACTGTAAATGTTGTTCTCAGAGCTGTGCGTCGTTATAACTGACCCCACGTGGGGAATGATGACGGCCCCCGAATTTCGGCGGCTGCGGAGTGGGTCCTGATAAACTCTCCGGGATAAAGTCTCAGCACTTGTTTGGGAGCTTTGCGATTACCTTTGCCCTGTAAGTGTACATCCCGTGGTCTCCTGCAGCTCCCTCACAACATCCTTTCCTCCTGAAGGTGTAAGCTGCATTAGATCCCTGTAGAGATTGTTCTGGACCAGGTGTCCCTCTGCATAATGTAACTTCTATTCTTTACCTTCTTTCATACCTTCAAATTCTATGAACCTGAATGATTATAGCGTACAATTTATTTGCTTGTTTATATCTAATTTTCATTTTAAGGAAGGAATCATTGCCATCCCCAGTCGGGAATTGAATCCCGATCTTTGGACCTGAAGGGTCACATCTTTCCGCCCGCCTTGGTAGCGTAGACGGTAGCCTGTCTGCCTCACGTTCAAGAGGTCGCGAGTTCGAATCTCGGTCAGGGTGATAAGGTTAACCTGGATAAGGATTATCCGAGGTGTTCCCTTATCCTGAAAGACGAATGTCGGGTAACTCTAAGCTCGGGCGCATTGAACATTATTTCACCCATTTCATTCATCGTCCGATATGACTAAATGTTGGAGGACGCAAATTACAAAAAAGCACCTGTCCACTAATCCATGGACGAATTTTATTATTATTTATTAAACTATATTGAAAAGTTTGAAAGTCTTTTAATTTAGAAAAATTTACTTAAGATATTCCCCTATTAAGGATTAAAGTGTCAAGCAATTTCTTGCAGAAAGAAGTAGTTGAACCAAAGAAATGTAACCAAAAATATGAAAAGATCTTCAAATAATGCAACAGGCTACTGATTCTCTAAAGAAAGACAGAGATGTAAAGGTTGTATGGTTGGCACTTCTTAATCCCTCACCCTCCGCCTCTGAGTTTCTAAGATGGATGCCTGGTCTTCCCCTAAGTTTTTCAAAGAGCCGTGTTGCCCATTATTCATTGCGAACGAAACCGTGTCCGAAGTGGAACCCGGCTCTGCTACTTGGAGAGCTATTGAGAACGTGGTCCCATTGGTCTCACGTCAGGCGTGTCGAAAAGTTAACTTTTCTTCCGAATCTTGACCCTTAAAGTTTCGCTCCCCCCCCCCCCACCCACCCACACACCCACCGATCTCGTCATTATAGCCACTTCTTGAAAACTCGATGAAAGGTCATTCTTCATCACGGCAACCTTCCCCTCGGTGAAGGATTGCCCTACAGCAGAGTTGTCCAAAGTCTTGTGTGCTGTGTTATACTTAGCTTAAGTGTATATGACACCCTTATCGCTCCGTTAGATGTCTGATATGATTATGTATAAACTAGTAATAAATTGCGTTAATCTTAATGTTTAATACAGAAATAAGCAGTAATGTGTACGAGGGCTGGCTGAAGACCTGTGCCTCACAATAAAAAAAATTAAAAATTTTTATTTCTTTATTTCTCAACATAATCTCCAGAAGGGTATATATATATATATATATATATATATATATATATATATATATATATATATATAACATATCGGTGTTCTCAATTGATTTAACTGTCTCTCTCTATCTCTTTATCACTGTCCTCAAAGTATTTGTTTACCGCATCAATGACCTCCTCGTTGCTGCGAAACCTTCGTCCTCCAAGAAATTTTTTGAGGTTCAGGAACACGTTGTAGTCACTGGGTGCTAGATCTGGCAAATGGGATCTATTTTCAGGGAATTCGAACTTTAATTCGCACATTTTTCCTATTGCAATGGCTTAACGATGGGCCAGAGCATTGCAGTGAAGAAATAATATTTTTTTCTTTGCCAAATGATTTATTTTTCTTTTAACCTTATCACTCAAGCAGTAAGCTTGAGCAGTAGTCACCAGTGAGAATTTTACCCCATTCCGAATAATCAATAAAAAAAATTCCATGTGTATCCCAGAAAACACTTGCCGTAACCTTGTTAGCTGACAAATTCACTTTAGTCATTTTGGAGTTGGTTCACCCGGGCGCAATCCACTATTTGGACTGTGATTTACTTTCTGGAGTGTAGTGGTGTATCCAGGTTGCATCCATAGTAATAAGCGGCCTTAAAATTTCACTGGGAGTTTTACAGTGGAGCTCCAAATTCTTATCAGAAACAGTTTTATTTTGCAACTTTTGATCAAGTGTCAACAAACGCGGCACCCATCTTGCACCGGCCCTATGAAAGCCAAAATATTACCTCCACGTTCTTTTAATATGTTAACAGCCTCTGCTATCTGCAGTATTCCAGTACTGAACGATGATATCTGGAGTTGTGAGTTTCACAGGGCGTCCAGAGCGAATTTCATCACTAGTGCTCGTACGTCCCATTTTAAACTCTGCAAGCCACCTTTCAATCACTGTATTTGAAGGTATAGAGTATTTCAGTGTACTGTCCATTTCCTCCTTGACTTCTTTAGGCATTGAACCTTTCAAATGTAAGTATTTAATCTCTGCTCGGTTTTCCAAATCCTCCATTTTCGTGAAACCTCTGCACTTGTCTTGTTCAAAACTGTCATTCAAAAACTAAACAAGCTATTGACTTGTAACTATGGCTACAAGCTTCTCTACAGTTAAGTTACATAATGGTATCCATCAAACTGGTACAGTAGCGCCATTTCTACGTGAGGTCCGGGACTTATCAGCCGACCCTCGAATAGTACAGAAGCACGTATAAGTTAAAATGACCATCTTAAAAAGCTTTAATTCTACTGATTAGAATGTATGATTTCAGCTCTGTTTCCATGGACAGACACTTACTGTCAATATTCCTTTTCACCTTTCTTCATTTGTATTTCATTATACTGTGCTCATACCTATTCCTAATTATATCAATGGCCTTACTGTATTTTCTTTATCTCCGTCATTTTGCATTAAAGCTATAGTTTTCATTCAATTATTTGTAAATATTCACAATTATGTTTCAAATGTGTCTCAAAAGGTAGTTCTCTAACTTCTTAGTTACGTTCATCATAAAAATAATACAATATAAGCGAGGTGTCACAACAGTCCCCTGTTAAGTACGGTGTATTACGTGAGATGACCTGATTTATCTACCAGACGAGACATGGTATATGTGCTCACGTGTGCTTCCATTGCGAAGTCATTAATACAATGGGCGAGCTGAAATTTCGGTGAAGGAAGACACACACACATCTAACTAAGGGTTAATCAGAAGCCAAAATAGTGAGCCTCATTCTAACTGTGCTGGATGTTTTCCACACCGTTCGATTTCAACGGAGCCAGAAAATTCGACTTCGACAGTGTTCCATTCCTTCGTTTCGAGAAAGTTCTATTTCCAGAACATGCCTTCCGCGACTTAGAAGGGTATGAAAGCTGAGCTCAAATGCCAGGCTGCGTCACCTAAAGCGATACCGGCTTCCCCGCATGGCATGCGGACACTATCGATAACCATAAGGTTCTTATACCAACGTTAACAAAATTCCACCTACAAGATTTATTGCCTGTATATCTAAATTTCAGCTCTTCCTAGTTACTTAACTAATCCACCAGTGGTGCACGAGGTCCGTTGCACCCGAATCTGTAGCTGCTGAGCAATATGCCACCTCCCTTCATTCCCTTACCTAATTTTCACCCGGCGGCTTGCAACATCCACAACCTGCCATTACGTGGTTAAGCTCTTACCAGAGCAGGCACACGTTTGACCCTCTCGGGCTGTTCTTCAGTCCACCAACAGCTCCCGTAGGGGAGGGGATCCATCCCCTTCAGCTGCCAAAGTGCGGGCGCTGCGGACCCTTAGCACTCGTGGTACCTCTGACGTTACTAGAGGAACTTCGGGCCGAACAGCCGAGCCCCTCCTTCGGGAGTTGTTCGGAATGGGTTGGTCTCGAAGGGGCGGTGGTTCCCGATACCCGTGGGAGATTGGATACGTCTTCAGACGGGGTTGAGGGAAGCCATTAAGTTTCCGGGTACTAGCCTGCTCAGCTAGTAGAAGGTGTGCTAGATCGCCAGGCGGCCCCACCGATGTCATATCGGTAGTCTTCACCTTGAGTGTTGACGCGCGTAAGTGGCGTATCCACTTCCGTCCTGTCTTGGTCTTCGGACCAGATGGGGGGGGGGCAGTTTAGGAAACTAGGTACTGTCCTAATGGAAAGCCCCACGGAGAGACCCTTTGGGATACTCCCTGGTTGTAAGAGACCCGGGTCTTGTTCCTACGGGGACAGGGCTAATGGGAGTAGACTCTCTGCACTCAGTCCACCAACAGCGACTACGACGACGAAACAGGCTGTGTCAGTTCAGTTTGAGTTGAGTTGCTATTTGTTTGTTGAGAGAGTGGCAAGCAGATCAGTACTACTTGGTGGTAGTGAGTGTTAAAAGCTACAAATGGCGCAGGTTGGTCCTGCAGTGCAGACATAAACGAACATTAAACCGAAATACTTATTCTGTGTGATTGTAAAAAATGAAAGATCGTTAGTTAGAATAGCCTAGGGATTCGAGTGACAACGAGAGTTAGTTGGAATTTTGTATTTTCAATTTTGTGACAGTATCAATTTAGTTTACGTCCTGCAATTTTTCATGCAACTCCATACATGACCCGGAAGACCTTTATGACAAATTTTGCGCTTTACCTTACGTAACTGTAATTTTATGAAGCCCTTCGATTCCTAATACATGAAAATCAGTCCAATCATTGCAGTTTGAGATTTCAGCTGAAGGCGTACCGTGAATTCAAAAGATTAATGTAAGCTATATGTGCACGTTGTGTATGTGTGTATGGCAGTATTGGATAACCAATTTATGTTCAGTAAATTTCAAGGATGTAACATGATTTTAAATAAAATTCCCCTGAGCCAAATTATCCTTATTGGAAAATTTAATTCACTTTTAATTCACTTAAGTTGCCACCAACCTTGATCAAACGTTTACAGCTTTACGGTATTTCAGTGGAAAATAAAATGCATGTGTCAAACATTCTAAGAATTATAAATTCATTTTAAATGGATTTTTATGCTTAATTGTAACAGGTTTAAAAGAAAAAACTTAATAGAAGTTCCATCCATCTCGTCAAAATCCATAATATTATATTCTTCTGCTTAACCATTTCTTCGTACAAGTACGCTGGAATTACATTTCTTGAGGTCATGCAAAAATGGACTTCAAGGGTGACAAACAAGAGATGCGCTTTTAAACATTTGAATATCGATTTATACGTACAAGCAATGGAATGTGTAATGAGGCTATTTAAGTTTGTAGCTGAAGTTTATAGTCACTTTAAATAGATCACTCCATCCTTAAATGTTTTTAAATTTATCTTAAAATGGTGTACTGGTAAATTTTGCGGTGAGTGTAATCGCCTTTCTGGCACATATAATTCCAATTCGAAAGTCATAAACTTCCGAAGAATACAATTTCAGGAGCTGATCTACTACAGCCCATTTATATACACAAAAGTGCTGAATCCTTGTAGTAGGTGAGACCTTAGAAGAGGAGTTAGACCAACTTTAATTTAAATATTGACTAATGTCATGTCGGCACGTTGGCCACAGTAGCTCAAGGGTTAGAGTGGCTGGACGGCAACCAGAAGATCCGTAACTCTATCCTCATACTTTAGCCTACACACGGCCAGTGTGAATGATCAATTAATTTCCATTAATTATACCTAATAGTTGTTAACTATAAAGTCCGGGCCTCAAAGTTCTTACACTTTGTAAGTCACCATTAAGGTAGTTGTCTCATGTGTTTATGAGAACTCCTATTTACTTTAACAGGAAAAACACGAGTCAGTTGAAGAATTTAATGTCATTTCGGCACGTTAGCCATAGTAGCTTAAGGGTTAAAGCGGCAGGACGCAACCAGAAGATCCGTGGTTCAAATCCCTGCTATGGCATTGCATTTTTCAGTCTGACTCTACGTTTCCACAATTTAGCCCACACGGCCAGTGTGAAAGAACAAATAATTCCCATTAAGTGACCTAATAGGGGTTAACTATAAAGCCCGGACCTTAAAGTACTTACACGTTATAAGTCGTCAATAAGGCAGTTGTCTCATGTGTTTATGAGAACTTCTAAGTGGTTTACCGGGAAAATACGAGTCAGTTGGAGAATTTAATGTCATTTTGGCACGTTGGACATAGTAGCTTAAGGGTTAGAGCGGCTGGACGCAACCAGACGATCATTGGTTCAAATCCCTGCTATGGCATTGAGTTTTTCAGTCTGACTCTATCCTTCCATACTTTAGCCTACACACGGACAGTGTGAAAGATCAATTAATTTCCAATATTGACTAAATTTTAATTTTAACTCGAATGCCTCTGGTTGCTCGTCCAGAATTTTCAGGACGTGTTTTGCTATCAAGCAGCGTGTGCTTGATTGAAGAGAGGGAGGAAAGTTTCTTCCACCTTATCAAACTTTCTGGAGATCCTATCGGGACATATGTTCAAATATTTTGGCTTCGAAGATTCACCACTCCAGTCTATTGGTCTCCTCAGCAGGTTTTTGAAGAATTTATGCAAGTCTAGGCCAGAAAGAGCTCTTAGTTCCGTAGGTTACTGAGGAGCTGAAGAGAGAAGAGGCAAAGTTGCACGCCTGTAAACTGAAGTGCTACATGCAGGGAAAACAAAATTGATAAACAAGTAAATAAAAAGAGCAGTGCAGAATACTTATTTTTAAATGCTAGAAATTATACATAAATGGTGAACACCAGAAAATTCTAACGCCAGAAAGTGTTGGACATGCGAGGGCATGCGTTCGTCAGTAAAGTTTGTTCTCCTCATATGCCTGTCTCTTGCAGCTTTCACAATTTAACTAGTTTACTGACTACTCAAGGGGAGGTGTTGGGGACATTTTAATTACCTTAGGTTAAAAGTCGATATGCTACTAAGCTCTTAATTAAACTATGATTATACTTTGCAAAGGGTATCCCAAGTACCTATTAACGTGACAAAGTAAAAGCTTCACCGCCTGTGAAGCTTTCCTATAGATTTAATCGCTTTAAGGCGGTTCTTGAGGCGTGGTCATTCCTTGAATCGCAGCGATTTATTAAAAGGTTACTTTACATACCTGTCTTTCAGCGGATATACATCATAAATATCCTAAAATTATGGTATTTTGGCAATTATTCTTTCATTAAATATCAAGTTTCATCTCAGGATTCTACTGTGGCACAAGTGTGCGGTGCATGTATGCCCACATTATTAATATAATTCTTAAAATCGTGTAAATGTATTGTGAATGCGTGTACTATTTTCGTTCTGAGAAGATATAACACACATGAAGTTTACGTTTAAGAAGTCCTGAGTTCGAATCTTGGTCAGGACGGGTTACCTTGATGAGTTATTTTGTATTCCTCGGTTTTGCCTTATCCTGAAAGGTGAATTTCGGGTAGCTCTAAGCTCTATGGACCCTGGGCTCATTTGAGCATCATTTTACCCATTTTATCCATCGCCCGATATGACTTAACTTTGGAGGACGTGCGAGGGCAGATCAAGTATACAGTTATTGCCAGAGGTTCTACTCCAATTAGTCCTGGACCCCTAGGACTAAGGACCCGGGCCTCCTTCGACCAGGGAGTTACCGAACTGTCCCAAAAGGGCTCCCGGCGCCTCCGTGGGACTCTCCAAAGGGCAGGACCTAGAGACTAACAAGCACCTCCTTCTGGTCCTGTGGACTCAAGTCGGGATGGAAATGGATACGCCACTTACGCGCGCCAACTCCAAAATGGAAAGGCTACCGATATGACCTCGGTGGGGCCGCCTGGTGATCTAGCACACCTTATACTAGCTATGCTGGCTAGTACGCGGGAATATAAATGGTTTTCCTCAACCCCGTCGGGAGACGTGCCCGATCTCCCACAGGTATCGGGAACCACTGCCCCTTCGAGTCCAACCTAATCCGAACAACTCCCTATCAGGAAGGGGCTCGAATGCTCGGCCTGAGGTTCTTCTAGTAGCGCCAGAGGTACCACGAGAGCTAGGGATCCGCACCTCGCGCACCACGGCAGCTGAAGGGGACGAATCCCCTCCCCTACGGGAAGATCAAATGTACACGAGAAATTTAATATAACGCTGCTGTTGGTAATAATTTTGAGAAGAGACTTTGCCAGTATGCTCGTATGGGTATCTCGAAAGGGACTATAGCGCGCACTTACCGCTGAGAACGGCGCTGTGTCAGTACGCCATGAATAAGGGGTGTACACGTCTGTTGTGCAAAGCAACATCAGACTTCTTGCAAAAAAAAAGGGCTCCAAACTATCGGAAACTTTAAGACAGCTCCACGCACACTTTGGTGAAGAAACACTTTCGAAGACTGGAGTGTATGACTCAACTAAAATTTTTGTGGCAAGAGGAGAACCTGTAGAAAACAAAGATAGAAGACATTCCTTCAGAATTTTTATTTTTTATTTTTCAACATAGTCTCCATGTAACACTACACCCTTCTCCCAGTGATGCCCCCATTTCTGTAACCCGTCCCGCCCTCGGCATATTTCTCTACGAAATAATTGTTCACGAAGGTAATTGCCTCTGTCCTCCGAGCGTAATTTTCAGATGACGGAAAAAAAGAAGTCGCTCAGGGCTAGATCTGGTGAGTAAGGCGGCTGGTGAAGCAGTTCAAACTGTAATTCATGGATTTTTCGCCATTGCAATCTCTGAGGTGTGAGACGGTGCTTTGCCTTGGTGAAACACGATTTCATTTTTTGCAAATGCGGCCGTTTTATGTCTTCTATGCCTTCAGCTTGTCAGTAATGATGCGTAGTATGCTCTTGAATTGTCTTTTTTCCTTTATAAAGATAATCGATTAAAATAACTCAATGACTGTCCAAGAAAACAGGTCATCACTTTTCCAGCCGCAAAAGTAATTTTTTCAAATTTTGGAGCCGATTCTTCCTTTGCAGTCCACTGTTTAGACCATATTTTTTCGTCTGTATAATGGTGTGTCCAAGTTTCATCTACAGTAATTAATCAGCCACCAAAACTCGGATTTATTGCTCCTAAACTGCGCCAGTAGAGCTTTGGAAATATTCATTTGAACACGTTTTTGGTCTAACGTGAGCAGATGCGCCACCCAACGTGCGGACAGCTTTCTAATGTCTACATGTTGATTTAATATGTGACAAACAGGTTGTGTTGACATGTTCATAGCCTCAGCTAACTCTCTCGGTTTAATTCTGTGGTCATCTAGTACTATTTGGTGAACTTTGGCGTGTTTTCGTCGGTAGTTGCAGGTTTTGGAGGTCCCGAACGTTCATCGTCTCCCACGGCCACGTTTAAATTCAGCTGCACAAATTTCACTGTGGTAAATGATGGCGCAGAGTCCTCATACAGAGAATTCAACTCATCTTTGATTTGCCTAGGCGTATTGCCTTTCAAAACCAAATATTTAATGACAGCTTGATATTATTCGATTTTTTCCACTTTCATAAAAGCACTCACGTCAGCTCATTCAAACGGATGTTGCCTAGTAACTGAACAAACTGGCTGAAACTTTGGTGAGTAACTGTCAGCAGATGGTCGATGAAATTCACTAGCTTTTATTTACGAATGCTGCCATCTTCATATTGAGGTCGGAAAGTTTTTAGACCAATCTCGTATACGGTACCGGAAGGCAAATACGTAATTAAGATCATTTATAAACAAGCTACTCATGCTGAAGTCATAACTGTCATCACAGTACTGTCACCCAATTATCGGAAGGCACAACCAGCTGACAGGTAGGGGTGAGACGGGAACCTTTCAGACCACGCCTGCCCATTTATCTGTGTGGCACTCACTGAGGGCATGGTTAGAAAAGCATCACGAGCCACTGTACTGTCTCTTTCCCCTCCCCCTGACGTCTGCAACAATCGGGATGATTGTTCCGAGTCGCGAAGCTTCGAGATGCAGCGATCTGCCGATATAAGCGAAGCATTGGATGCCTCAGGCAGTTCTCAGTTCCGAGTTTTTAGTCAGCTCTAGGGAGAGTTGTACGGCAAGGTGCCGATTAGCGAGTGTTACGTAATTGTGAGTGTTGCGTAATTGTGAGTGATACGTAACTGTGTGTGATACGTGTACCAACATTAATTCGGTGGAAATAAAGAACATTTTAGTTTTTGCAACTGGACTTTTGATTTCACGAACCCACAAAGTCGCAGTACTGTATGTACACGAAGAACAGCAGTTACCTTCCAATTAGTTAAATGCAAAAAACTACTTAACACAGGAAGGCGACTGTACAATAAATTCATCTATATTGTTCAGACCATCTGTATCACTGCAGGTAATCTTCACGAACCATTGTAAGTTGCTGAATTGACGTTACTCAGGGAAAAACGCCTCTTTTGGGCTGTGACTCAGTTGCCAGCGTATTGGTTTCTCAACAGTGAGGTCTCGAATGTGGAACCAAAATGCAATAGCGAAACTGTTCTTTAATTCCATTCATCCCAATTAGGAATGTTCCTCACCTGCGAGAAAGCCGCTTATCTTTAACTTGGAAATTAGGCTGTGGTTACAACCCGGGGTCCTTAAGTGAACAATATAAATTACTAGTTCAAAGGATCATGCCAGCACCTAGGTTACACTTCGCGCACATCTCTCGTTTAGGGGATTACTGTGCACAGGTTACAGTAAAAGTTTAGATTTTGAATATACAATGAAAGCCTTCACAAATTAAGAATATTAAAGAGAATTGCGTAGCAATGTAAATTAAAGGACGTTAAATATTTCCAGCGTAAAAAGAGAAAAGTATTTTCTGTAAGGTTATATATCAAATTTGCAGGTATAAAACGTCATAGCAGCGTGCTGTAGGCTCAGAGAAGGTAAAATTAAGGAATGAAACGTTACAAACAAATAGAAGTGTCCTCGTTTATATAGTTCTTAACCAATAATTACATTTAATTTTAATAACAGAGATGCAAATTAGCTTTATAATTGCTTCACAACATCACATGACATCTGAGTTGCACTAGAAAGAGGGAGAAATGCTGTAAGCGCTGTCGCTGGTAGCCAATGAGAGAACTAGACAGGAGGTGGAAAGGAAAAGTGAGAGAATAAGAAGGAATAGAGAATGCGAAGCTGAAGAGCAAAGAAAGGAAAAGATGAAGATGATGACGGAAGAGAGGGAATTTGAACAGAGGTGTTTCTACTTCCACATATTGTCACCCATCGTATTGTTGTGTTGGAACTGCAACAAGCCACAGCCGGGCGCGCGTGGGCAGGAAAGAAAGAGAGATATAGTGACGCGCAGAGCTGGAAACTTGCCGACAGAGAGAAAGAGCCAGAGAGAAGTCTAGAATTTTCGACTTTTCTGATGCCGTCGTGATTGTTACCGAACGGTCTACTGCCTTCGAGAACAATGACTGGGAGGTATAAAAAGTGGCAAAGTATGCTCTGAGAAACAGTTAAAAGTGCAGTTATTGTTATTGTACAGTTGTGTGAGTTATGTGGACATTTGAACTCTGCCACAGTGGTTCTTATGCTCGTTTACGTACAGCTGATCATCGAATCGACCTTGAAGACTGCTGTTTGTCAATATGACGTCGTTTTGCTGCTCTAAGGGCTGTAAAAAGCTTCTGTTTACTGCAATAAAGGGTGTTTTAAATTTATGTAAACAAGACTTGTTTCTACCAACGCACGAAGTCACAATAATGCAATAATTGTGCCAGTAGAAATGTGTGCGAAAGACCAAACAAAAATCAAATACGTAGGCGTTACAACTTTTTAAGCAAGGGACGATTGCTATTTTATTTATTTAGTTTGCTCGTCCTCTCTTTGCTTAACATTGCTCTTTGATACACTTTTATGCTAGCGCATTTTCTATCAAATGGCAAAAACTATAAAGCCCGCCTCGATAGTGTAGATGATAGCGCGTCTGCCTCATGTTCAAGAGGTCCCGAGTTCGAATCTCGGTCAGGGTGGGTTACCTGGTTAAGGTTTTTCCGGGGTTTTCCCTTATTCTGAAAGACGAATGTTGTTTTCAAATGCTAGGCTTTGGCAATGAAGCCGTTATCTCTCTTGCTCTCCAATATTTCTGTGTAGTGGGTCCGGTAGGTAGGGCTTCACAGGTTAAAAGATGTTCTTCAGTCATTTCCTCTTCTTTGTTGCACAGAGGACAATTTGGACTTCAATAAATTCCTATTCTATGTAGGTGTTTCGCCAGCTAATCATATTCCTTAAGAAATCTAAAATTTGCTACTGCAGCTTTACGTGGGATTTCTGGAATAATTTCTGAATTTTTAATTAAAATGTTCCAATTTTAATCTTTGGCTTTGTTAGATATTGATTGGTTTTGTTTGTTTTTATATTTGCTTTTGATTAATCTTTTTATTGATTTAGAGGGTAAGTGTTTACTTTTGTTCTGAATTAAATTTGTACCTTTTTGGCAAGGAAATCAGCTGATTCATTTCCAGTAATTCCACAATGTGCAGGTAACCACTGTAATAAAATTCTTTTCTGTAGTTTTTGAAGTTTCTTTGAACATTTTGTGACATTCTTTAATTTGGATTGACCTCATTTTATATGAACTTATTCCTCATAATGCTGCTTTAGAATCAAAAATTATGACAGAATTTTTTAATTTATCTATTCTGTATAGAAGGTGTTGGAGTGAAGTATGAATTGCCGTTACTTCTGCATCAAAATTTGTTGTGTGGTATCCTGCTGGTTGATAGAATGAGAACAGTGCACACTTAATTCCTGCTCCTGAGTTGTTGTCCCAGTTAGATCCATCTGTGTAGATATGTAACCATTCTTCAGGTAGTAAAGACGAATGTTTGGTAACTCTAAGCCCTATGGACCCTAGGCTCATTTGAGTATTATTTCACCCATTCCATTCATCGTCCGATATGACTTAGCGTTGGAGGATATAAATGACAAAAAAATGGCACATGCATTGTGTCAAGAAAGTATTAGAAGGGATTCGAAATTATTGTTGTTGCTAAGTTGGCACATCTTTCCTCCATATCTACGCAGAGTTTAATTGTCATCTGTCATCCAGTTTCTTTACAAAGTGACATTCGGTTAGTGCATCTCAAAGGTATGTCACGATTTCACAATCAATAAAAATATTGAAAAAATAATTGGGCTCAAAATTTTGCATTGCAATTGACTGTATCAAAAACAGGTGAGTATGAGTGGTACAGCGAATTCAAAAGTGGTCGAGATGTGGTGGAAGGTTTGCCTCGCTCAGGTCGGCCATCAACAGCTTCAACTGAACTGAACACCGTTGAAGTGCTGGAAATGGTTTTTGCAAATTGTCATTTAGGTCTGAGAGAGATTGTCGCTGAACTCTCTGTTTCTCATGAATCGATTCGTACTATTTTAAACGATTGTTTGAGCATGACACGTGTTTCCGCTCGATTAGTTCCGAAAGACTTGAACTTTCAGCAAAAACTCAATCGCGTTAGGATCGCTGAAGACATACTAGAACGAGCCAACCCCGACCCCCATATTCCTGAAACGCATACTAACTGGTGATGAGATGTGGGTTTACGAGTTTGACACGCAGACTAGTGAAAAAACTTCCGAGTGGCGCCTTCCAACTGAACCGAAACCCAAAATGGCACGTCAAGGGCGCGTTCTAGAGTGTGATTCTGTTTGGTTCTTACTACTTATTATTAATACTTAATCAAACACTGAGAATTTCTCAGGATATGCACAGACAATTCAAGATATGTTTTTTACTTGGGATGTATTTTAATCAAATTAGTCAGTTTTCAATAAATAACAATTAGCGAATATTTTTCCTGTTAATCATTTTCTTTGAGACCGTTGTGTCACATTCTGTCAACTTATTAAGGTGAGACTGTACGCCCTATTTCGTCTATGTTAAAATATACTACTCGATGAACCATTTTTCGGAAACCATTAACAGGACATACATAAAATTTTTCATGTTGACTCTATCCATCACATATCTTGTGGTGCTTAGAAAAACTATATATGTGTGTATATATATATGCACAGCACATGTAGATGCATAGAATTTCTGAAGCTACTTTTATTATCTTTTCAAGTTATATCTCCAATAATTTCTGAGGAAATGGGGCAAATGTTAAAAAAAAACTTAATTTTGAGAAAAATAGACTTAAAGTTTCCAATAAAATCTATAGCTTACTATTTACTCTGGAGGTTAATTAAAACGTATATTAAAACGTATTTATTATTTTCATTTAGTAACACAGCTTCTTTGGAAGCAGCTCTAATGGAATTTTCTGAAACTTTTTGCAGGCTTCTTCCTAAAGGTGTTACATATTTGAAACAACTTGTAGGGGGATTTGGTAAATTCATAAGTCCACACAATATTTTACCAGCTCTAAGTCCATTTTCACTGCATCTTAGCCCATAAACAAGTCTCACATTGTTTTCAGAGGTCACTATTAACACACTGTTGTGAAGAGCAAAATGTTTCAGAACTACAATTCAAACATACAATTTTCAATTTATTTCCTATACCAGTTCTTGCACTCGATTCTTCCTGTAACCTAATCTCGTCACCACATATTCTGCATGACACAGTTTCTTCTAGCACTCGTCCCCCCCCCCCCAGGGGCCTACTTCGGTAGGTACGGGTTTGGCGCACCCGGGATCCCAAGCCAACAGTCTCCCTCGTGTGGGCTCCTCTTCGTGGTTGAGGGAGGCGGTCAACAGGCCCACCCACGTGTAGGCCGTGCGTGGAGACCCGTGGAGAAGGATTTTAGATTCTTTTCTAGTTTAGAGTTTAGGATTTAGTGAACGAAATTTTTAGTAGGCTTTGATTACTGTTTTTATGTACGTGTATTTTTAATAGGTTTTGTTATACTTGTATAGTTTTTAGAAAGTTTTTATATGTGGCTTTTGCCATGACTAGTTTTTTAAAGGGGATGACCGCCGTAGTATATCATCAACAGCATCATCATCATAGCACTCGTCTTAAATCGTTTAAATCTATCACAGTATTAAATTGAGTAAAGTCTTCAACACCGGTTTTATCTACATTAATATTTACATTTGTGTGTAAACTTCCTTTTCGAAGCACTTGGAGGAGTTGGACATTTTCGACTACCATATTGTTGCGTATCATTTTCTATGACTTCTACAGGCAAGGGTAACGTTGTGTAGAATCTATTGTCCTCACTCTTACGTTTCTGTAAACGTCTTCAGGTTTTGCCATCTTCTTACACAACTATACTTTCAGTGAGATAATCACTAAAGGGACAGTTGCTTAGAAACAAAACTCGAGCCACAGTCAGCGAATAACAAAACTGGGCAATCATTAGTTATATGAATAATAGAATAACGAGGACGATACCCATGCCAAAATACAATCTAAAAAACAAGCTCTTTCGCAGGTTCCTAGATGAAACATTTGTGGACTTATTCCAAATTTTGTAAATAGATGCACAGTAAGCTAATAAATTGAGAGCTGTCAGCATATTCTTAAAACTTATGTAAGTACACCTATAATTATAGTACATGATTATATTCCATACCAAAATGTGCAGAAAAGTGTGAAGTAGTATTCAAATAAAAAAACAGCTCTTTTTTCAATTTTTGCGTACAGTATCACCTTAATAGGTATTTATTTGACTTTTCTTTTTCGAGTATGCGTTCACACATAACGGTATTGTTGTAAAGTACTCCTTTTTGGTCACACACAAAATGAAGCTAGTCACAGTGGAGCAACAAATATTATACAAATAAAAATATTTGTAAAAGAATCTTCACTTAACTTCAGAAGTTGGTGTTAATACTTTCTTCTTTATAAAATCGATTTCAAAAGCATATCGCTTCCATTATCAGTTCCTTCGTAACATAAAAATAAAAAATTGATAAATCGGCCATAGAAGATCATTTTTGGTCATTTAACCATGAAATAAACCCCGAAGTTAAATTATTAAAACAATTAAATGGTCCCATAGAGTTAATAGTGTGGGAAAAGAAATTTATTTAAAAAAATAAACATCGCGTAATGAATTTTTACATACCGGCAATTGATTCTGTTTTTAGGTTTGTTTCGCCTTCAGAATTTGGTAATGCGGAAAACATAGCATAACAAAAGAAAAAAACATCGTATCCGAGATTTCCTTAACAACGGAGTTTAGAATTAAACTGATGATGGAAGCGATATGCTTTTGAAATCGATTTCATGAAGGAGAAGGAAGTATTGACAGCAACTCCTTAAGTTAAGTGGAGATTCTTTTACAAATATTTTTATTTGTGTAATGCTCCTTTTTGGTTTCAGAAAATCTGGAAATGTGCATTTCTGGTCAGTAGCAAAATCAATTTTTTGAAATACACCACAACAAAGCAGAAGAGGAAATAAAAGGTAATCTACCTAGATCTTCTTTCAAAATACTGCAGATGGGATGGTCCAGTTGGTGAAATATCGCTATTATTTTGTTACATCTCTGAATGAATTATTGAGAGATGTGGGCTACGAGGTGCACGATAAAAAAATCTGTAATTTTCTCTTTGTACTAAAATATTTTGCTGGGTAATATGTCAAGAATGGTTACGATTAGTTTATTGGTAGCTTGACGTTGTAATAAATCAGGTTTAGAACTACAAATTGAAGCCGTAGCAGAAAAAATCAGCACTGTCAAAGAGAGAAACGAATAAACCTTTCTTGTCTTGTATTGGAGAGTTAAATCACCGGCAGCCAAATTCCAGAAGCGTTACTGGCGACGCGCAAATACCAACCGTTGCACAGACTAATTTAAATGTGTATAACGGGCAGGCAGCGTAGTATTTCATTCTGTAATCCTACTCGAGTCCGACCCAGACAATATTGATGCCCATCAACAATGTATTGCTATGACAACAGAGAACCATTATGGCTTATTTGACGCTGGACTCTCCATTCCCGGCGCTTGACGTAATTCCGGATCATTGCACATCCATTGTTTCAGTCGGAAATCTTGGTTCGAACTCCGGGCTGCAGTAGGGATTCAATCCTCAGTGATACAGTCTGAAACAAAATTTACATGTGGACAGAGAGCGTATACCAAACAGAGAGGTTATTTGTTATTGCTATTTATTTTAACTTAAGAAAATTCAGGTGTTGTCATCACTTTTCTTACCCTATTCGCTATTCTTATAAAATATACCAAGTAAATATTGGAAAATTGAAACGGAAAATATATCGTTAACTCCATCAACAGTGTATTTGAAATGAATTGTATACTTAAGGAGCTCAACATGATTGGTGCAATACGATTTTGTCTATAGTTTCAAGCAGAAACCCCAGGTTTCCGATAGAAGAATGTAAGAAAGGTATGATAAAACGACATAAATTATTAATAAACAATTGGGAATAGATAATATAATAAATATTGTAATAGATATAACGTGTAAACGAAATAAATATAGAGAAAAAGTTTCCTTAAGTTAAAACGGGCAATAAGGCCGGATACGTAAATAATAGGACAATAGAGACCAACATTCCTGCGACGGCACGGAGCCAGAAACAATACCGAGTTTTAAGGAAAATTATTTAGAAGCAGGATGTAGTACCGTTATGATGTCAAGGGGGTCTTACAACCCTAGGGGGTGGACCCGTGGCTGCTGCACAGATGAGGGTGAATGGAATTGTCAAATAAAGTTAAATCGTAGAAATAAACTACCCCAATAAAATATAGCGTAAACCACGTGATAGGCGTGAAATTGAGAACAAATAGAAAAGGGGTGGAGATAGACAAACAAATCTAGGAAGAAGCCGAGAGGAGGGCGAAGTGAGAAGCGTCACTCTGGTGGTTACAACGAAAGGGAAAAGACGCGTTAGTTTAATATCTGATGGCGAGGTAATAGTGGAGTTATATCTCACACGTGGTGGGGTTAAGTAAAGTATTCTCAAAAAGACAAGACGACTCAACGAGAGTGGTAGCAAGTGAGGAAAACAGAGAAAGCCGACAAGTAAGATATGTGGGAATAAGCAATCCACAGGAAATTAAGCAGGACTTTTCCTTGACTGGTGAGAAATGCTGAACCCCGAGAGAGTAATGCTGTTCACCGATATATAATCCTTAACAAACATCCTGCCATACCACACCGAAAGGCTTCCACTAGAGAATACCATACCAAGTTTCTGATTTACAAGTCAGACTAAATAAGACTTCAGAGGCTACTCCCAGAAATGTCAAGATGCACATTGCGGCATACCAGTGTTAAATTGATTGGGTTGTAATTGGAGCTATGAGTTCTCTTATCCTGAGGTGAATGGTTGTAGGAAATGGATTTTGGTGGTTGTTGGCTACTCAGTCGTATTAATAACACTTTGTTTGTTACAGAATTATTTGGTTTAATTCCTACTAAGTTTGCTTATCGACTTGGATCGCTGACCAGCTGTTAGTAAAATTCCTAACATAAATTCCATTTTACTTGAAACCCTGGATTACTTGTTTAAACTTACTTCCGCGCGATTTAGATCTCTTCTATATACGGCGACTACTTTGCTCTAATAAACTTCTAATGCTGCTTCCATTTACGCTGCTTGCGCTATTCTTAACTTCCCCACATTTCAGACTTATAAATCTCCGCTTCTCCTCTCAACGCGCATTAACATGTCCTTCCTGTCGCAGTACCACCTTTTAAGTTTTTCTTATTTCACGATTCAGTTGGAACCTTATTCTGACCCCCTCTCTAACCTTATCACATGACCAAAGTAGATCATCCTTCTCAAATATTACTATTATTGGTTTCTCGTTTATTTCGAATTTTCGCATTGGTTTGCAAAACTCATTTAACTCATTGACGTTCAGCCCACCCTGAGTTGGGGTACGCCTACCCTGAGTTGTTTGTAACGGTATACGTCGTTATCAAATCAGCGAAGTAAATCTCTTTAGCGTTCATGCTTAACTGCATTTTGAAACCCTTTTTGTCCCAACACATTCCTGGCTGGAAGTATTCTATAGTTCTCAGACATTAAACTTTTCCTAGCACAAAAAAAGATAACGGTCCTCCTTTACTACCTCTCCGAAATGTACAGATTTCTACAAGAATGTTTTCTTTTCCTTGCCTGGATGCCTGTATGTATGCTGTATTAAATTATATTCTTCCCTTCTTATTCTTTAAGTCAACCGCTATTTTATTCATTACTCTATCCATTCTAATTTCATATTATTATAACAATATTTTATTATTGGTTTATCAAAGCATTTTTATTAATTTATCTTCTTTTTTAATTATCTGATTGCGATTAATTCAACGCTTCCTAATCGCTGCTTGTCACTGAGGTTACAACATACATTTAATTTGTCATGAAAATATATAAAACATGTAACATTTAAAACTAAACTTCAGATCATGTTTTCATAAAATGAATATTTATGAAAGTGTTTCATAAGAGGTAGTTTAGCTGGGGTGATGATTATAAAATCTTCGTCTCCTACGCTTTGAAAATGGAAAAATTAATTACCATGAACATATATAAATATACATTCTCTTATTTGATTAATGTACTTAATACATTCATGTATATGATGTAATGGGTCCATCATGGGTCGGTTATCGTTTTTTTCCCAATTTAACCAATTTCAATGAACCAAATAGAGTGAAACTGAATTTCAGAATTCTTCAAGTAGCCTACAAAACCGTTATTTCTGAAATGCCTTTAACACCTTCGGCAAAAACTATATTCTTCTTCACTTCAGGGTTAGACATTTCTGTCTGTTCGTTTTGGCATTCTACGAGGTACGTCCAGAAAGTAGGTTCTGTTTGGTAATAAAATTAAATTGTGTACAGATGCAGAAACATTATTTATTACACAAAATTCTACAACTCTTAAACTACTTTTCCACACAACTGCCGAAATTTTGCAGGCATTTGTCATAGCGAGGCACAAGTTTTTGTATACCTTCTTCATAGAAGTTTGTCGCTTGTGTCTTCAACCAGTTGGAAAGATTTTCTTTCAGCTCTTCGTCATTGTTGAAGTGTTGACCACCAAGGAAAGATTTGAGATAAACAAAACAGATGAAAGTCGCTAGGAGAGAGCTCAGCGCTGTACGATGAGTGGTCAAACACGTCCCAGTCAAATCCCTGTTGGATGCTTATCGTCGCATTTGCAGTGTGTGGTCGTGCGTTGTCGTGAAGAAACACAACATCTTTTGACAGCATTCCTCGGCACTTAATCTGTATTGCGCGGTGCAATTTCATAAGTGTCAGATCTGATTTGACAAGCGGCGGGAATTTCAATCAACACCGACATTGTAAACAAGCTCAACAAAGCGTACGTAGCTGACAGTGATCCAACAATGGCGCACGTTTCTTCTCCTTGAAACAGAGCGTGTACTGCGCATGTGCGGAACTGCGATCGCAGCGTTGCAGCGGATATAAATTGAAACAGAACTTACTTTCTGGACGCCACTTGTATCAGCCATTCCCATTTTTTTCTAGGGCGTTCTAACCTTTTCCTCCACGAGGATTGTATCTTCTTATTAAAACCGTGACTATTTCTTCGTCCATTCCATTCATATGTTCTTTCCAGTTCTGTATATTTCTTCTATTTTGTTCTGTAATGAATATATGCCTAGTTCCTCTCAAATAGTTTCATTTCTTATTAAATCTTGTCTACTACATTGTTTAACTCTTCTTAAGAACCTTATTTGTGCTGCCTGTATATTACTTTTATCTCTTTCTTTTAATATCCAGGACTCACTTCCATACATGAGTACTGGAGCTGCCATAGTTTTATAAAATTTTAACTTAATTTATTTCCTTGATTTGTTCTCAATGTTCTTGCTATAGTTCCACATATCTGCTGAAATTTGTTTATTTTGTTTTCTATGTCTTTGTCTCAGTCAAAGCTTACATAACAACCCAAATAGCTGGAATTCGAGAGCCGTTACATTTATTTTCAATGCTTATTTTAGATTTTCCTGGATGAGCCATTATCTTCGTTATCTTTGTGGATATATTTAGAGTGTATTCTTTTACCAGTAAATTCATTTCATACATGGAACGTTGAAGGCTTTCTTCATTTCCTTGTATTATTGCTACATCATCGGCATAGAGTATCAAATTTAAGTATTTATTTCTATTTAGTTGCATTCCTTCATCCATTCGTTTTTCCCAAGTTTTTATCAAATCGTCCAAGTATATATTAAATAGTGTGCCAGAAAGGCTACATCCCTATCCTACTCCTAGATTTACTTTTATTTCTTGTGTTTCTATCGTCCTGTATTTATGATAATTTCTGGGCAAAAAATATATTTGAATAAATTTCCTGAGAGTTTCATTCATGGAAACTCGTTTCCATCAAAAACAGCTAGATTTCATGAATGAAACAATTGATGCACATTAGATGGGATTTGTCGAATATGGAAAGGCAAAACGTATAATTAAGAAATTAAAATTATGACTGAATGCTCATTAATTCCAATATGAATGGAAAGTCCTGATGAAACATGAATAAATTCAAATTAAACTAATTCTGAACACAGTCCACTTGTAAACTGAGAAGCCCTTTTAAAATGATTGTCATTTAATTCTAATGATAATTTACGTATAATATTGGACTAATTATGAGGCAGTTCAACTACCATCCATAACACATTGTTTACATATGTGAAATTGAAATAGAAGGAACTTCTAGTATTCCTCCTAACCTAGCGTAATTTTAAGATACCCATTTCTGCATGACCAGCAGTGAGGCATGTCATCCCCTTATCAAATTTGACAGTTAACGAATCTCAATTACTTGGATGCTTCTGATGATTCACTTGTTTAACTATTAAATAATTTAACTACAGTTATTAGTTACATTACGTAATAATTCTACTTTAGGTAATGTTCATTCCCTATCACAGAGAAAGAATTTGTTTTTGTATGCTGGCATTAATTGCCAGTATATCCTATTTCTAAAATTTATATCTTTAAGTAACTTCACGGATTGCTGTGCACGGTCCATTCTTGGCAGCTAAGATGTGGTTCAAAATTGAAAACACTGTGGCTTCTATTTTGCACACTAATATCCAGATAATTGCAAGAACAACTAACGATCCAAATACTCTCCAAAATAAACAATATTCACTTACCAATGGTACAAACTAAGTATAAACGGAAAAATCGATATTATCATCAACAAAACAGATTACAGCTCACCTACATTAAAAATACAATTTTCTTCTTTACAACTTGTCTTCACTGTATCCTACAAGTTTCACATTAAAATTATGACATTTTTGTTAATTGGCTAGTATACTCAGTGTAGTTAGATGCCAGAGGTCATTAGGCAAATAAAAACAATGAATGCTCATCCATGAAGTCTGAGCATAGATGGCAACTTTACCCTGCAAATATATTTCGTATCGAATTTTTGGGTGAAATAAAAGAGCTTCTCTCCCTACTATGAATATGCTAAAAACTGTAAAATACGCAAACATATCTAAAGTATCAATTAAAAAAGTTTTCAAAATAAACAAAAACCAAGAACTCCATTAAACACAATCTAAGTCAGGACGGTTTAGTCCTTAAGTGTTTCGTCAATATAAAAAGTATACTTTAAAGCATCTTCAAAATCAGTTTTTAGAGATAATGGAGTCACCTATCTGCTGGTGACGTGCGCATGACACGGGAGAAAGGATGAGCCAGAAGTTACTACACGCGGCACTACTGCCATGGCGGAATCCTAACAGTTGTAGGCAAGCTCTTCAGCCCACAGAATTCCATGTTGCCATAGAGAGGCCACCTGCTAACAGGAAGGTCCGGCTGATCAATTAGTCTACCTGGAAGGGCGGCTAGCCGACCAAAGCGTCTCCCTTTAGGCGAGCACGGTATTTCCAGAACGCTAGGTCACTGTAGTTAGCTCACCGACGACTTTGCCCACTCTTGCTACCTGAAAAATTGCAGATGACAATGTAACGAATGAAATGAAAGAAAGTGACGGAGGGTTATTAGATAAATGCCGTTCCCAGTATTCGCCTTAGTGACCCCGGGAAGGTTTCCCGCGGGAATCGAAACTTCGGCCTGCAGAATACGACCACCTGAGCGACCCTACTCGGTTAATGAGGTGGCAATAAAATCGCAAACGAAATGTAACATTGTTTTTAGGGAGAACCAAATAGGCTTCTGCAAACATCGTAGAGAAAACTATTACATTTTGATCTGTTGTTACAAGATGTTTTTCATTACTGGCTGAACGATATAAGTTTAAAGTTTACGACAGCGAATGGATTCACCGTACTGACGTAATTATCTTCCTGATCCAGCTGTTGGTGTGTTTTACAGGTGGATGTAAAACTTGCTACAGTCAAAGTTAATGAACCCTTGGGGTAGCAGAAAGCACACTCCACAAGAATTCCCACGACAGCTCATCTGTTGAGTGCTAACAATGCTAGCTGCTTCAAACAGTGACTTTAAACAATAAGGACACGCTTACCAACTGCGGTGACATTTTTAGAAAAACGTCTTTTTTTCCTTCTTTGTATCGGATGGTGTACCTTATGTATGTGTGAGATAGAGGGAGAGACTTCAGTACTGATACTGTCCTATTATCCAAACTGAAACATGTTGCTATGTGGCAAAGCGAGAAGGTGTATCGGAATAAATTCGCAACACAGAGATGTTTACCTCAGCTTATCGCACATACACGGCGAGTACAGTGTATGTATAGTCTGTTCAGATATAATCATGTCTTCTGGACAGCAACGTGTCATACATCAGCAGGCGCGTGGAAACATCATATAGGCACATGCAGCTTCAAACTGCTCTATTTGTATTTCGTAACTTACTGTACATCAACTTACTAATATTTCCCTCTTCTAATCGACCATATAAGAGCAGATAAGGAACGATCACAGCATGGTCACCTGAAGGTTAATACGCCACAAAGTTTTGTCGAGTAATATATTGCAGTCATGGTTGGTTCCATTGTAGAGTTGGTGAATAACGCGTATGCATACTCCCTCATGCCTATTACAACAATAGAAGGATTTCTGTTCTAAAAACTTCCACATTACTACGTCATGAATGATAGAAACATCACTATAGTGGGTACTAAACTTGTTAGAAGCTAACATCCATTTTCATTTACACATTTTCGGCATTTTTGGATCTAAATTCCGTTTATACACATAAATTACCTTTGCCTAATTTTCATAATTTTGTTCAAGCATAAACTTCCTCATCTGTAGCCCCGCTATAAACTTCACACATGGTATTAGCAAAACGTATTCGGAGTATTGTTTTCCGGCAAAGGTTTTAAATTGGTCTCTTTTTCGAAGTAAGCTCTGTATAGCAATAGAACTAAATTAATTAAGGTTTCCGAGAATTAAAAGTACTTGATATTACACCCAAATGCAATGGCAATTACTATTTATAAACCATTCGATAGATTATATTAGTACAGACCTTTGCTTGTTTGTGTTTTGGAAGTGTGTAATTTAAAAAGCTAAAATTGATTATATAGGGTATAGGTTAGAGAATAGAGGGGATGTATGGCTGATATCTTTGAAGCTATCAGTTCCTCGATGGGAATGATAAAGTGAAAAAGCTACCGGCAGGTAACAGAAACGTACGAGAATTTTTCACATCTCTTGACTCGAAGACACGTCCCACTACGGATGGTACCCGCAGGAATGATCTCTCCAGCTGGGTAGTTTCTAGTGCCCATGGCGCTACCTATACCACACTGCCCTGAACAGAGAGAGAGAGAGAGAGAGAGAGAGAGAGAGAGAGAGAGAGAGAGAGAGAGAGAGAGAGAGAGAGCATTTTGGCAGGCTAAGGAACAGCCCGAAGGGGGTCAAGTCGTGTACCTGCTCCGGAAAGAGATTAACCACGTAGTGATGGGATGTGGATGTTGCAGGATGTCGGGTGTAAATTATGTAGGTGGAAAGAAATGAGGTAGCATATTGCTCCTCGAAGACTGAAGAATCGGGTGCTACGCCCATCGTGCACCGCTGGTGGATAAGTTAATCAACTAGGAAAAAGATAAGCATAATTTAAGAATTCAGACAAGAATCTTGGGTGATTATAATTTTGTTTAGGTAGGAATGGGGGTCTTGTGGTTAGCGGTAGTGTCCGCAAGCCATGCAAGCCGGTACCGTCGCTTTAAGCGAGCCCGCGTGGTACATAGTCCCCAAAGGATCTGACTAGGGCACTCTCTCGTGAAGTAACCTCACGGGAAACCTTCTGCATACAGAATAAATAATTGGAAGACATTTAATCTGTACACGTTGAAGCAGTATCAGGTTTGTGCCTGCGGCCGTGCCCCAGACTTCACACGCGTAGAACATGACAGGGAGGACCAGAGCCATAAAGAGGCGCAACTTCAGGGAAACAGATATCGCAGACCGCCACACAGAATAGAGCGATGCCAAGGCACCGCACGACCGATGCGCTAGCTCCCGGATGTGCTGCCGAAAAGTTAGGCCCTTGTCCAGATTGACTCCGAAGTATTTGATTGAATTCTCCCACCGAATTCTTTGCCCAAAATAGGTGAATTTGGGGAAGTTGGCGGAAAGGCGGCGCTTGGTAAACAGAATCGCTTGGCTTTTCTCCGTGTTGATGGACAATCGCCAAAGCGTGCACCATTCTTGGAGGAGGCTGAGATGTCGTTGTATGGGGTTGAATGCCCTGCGTGGATATCTGTCTTAAGAATATAACAGCACGTCGTCAGCATACTGTGCTATATTGACTCGCTGTTCAGTGGGAAGGTAAGCCACACAGATGCTATAGAGCGTCGGGGATAACATAGAGCCCTGAACAGGGATAATGGGGAAATGTTAGTTAGTTAGTTAGTTACTAACACTCCCCACATGGCAACCTTGGCCTTCGGGGTAACCTCACCCCACCAAGTGATGACCGGACCCATTTCTCAGGTGGAGGCACCCAGAGGGCGGTGTCCATTACCTCCGATGATAGGGTGATAGTGAAGGATAGTGAGGTGAGAGGACCTACAGTTTTTACCGTGGACTCCGAACCACGTTGGGCATAGGGGATACTTCACGTGTGCTAGACAGAGGTGAAGGCGTGGATAGGGCCGACTTAAAATCGCCAACCCCAGAGCCGGGAATCGAACTCGGGACCCTTAGAACGGGAGCCGCGAACGAAACCACCGCGCTACCCCGGCGCCCATAATGGGGAAATGTTGGAAACGAAATTGTGGTAGATGGAAAACTATGACAGAATGACCCTGTTCACCGGGAAAAACCAGAACGTATGAACGCCAGAGTACAACTTACCAAAATTACGTAATTAAAAGAGAGGGCATCGATTTTATATTAAAATTTATTAATAGCTCCTCCCTTTCTTACAATTATTGAACTTTATAAAATATTAGGTCCTTCTTTACTGGAAAAATATCAAATCATATTTTAAAAGGTATATTGTATAATATATAAAATGGTGGAAATATTTACATGATGCGGTTGCTTGATTTTAATATTCAAATTTATCAATAGCCTCTCCCTTTCAACACTTGTTGAAGTTAATAAAATTCTAGGTTACTTGCCTAATGGAAAACAAAACCAAAACCTATATCACATTTAAAAATAAATTTTGTGGAAAAAGCAGTAATCGCACATTGTGGAACACGCACATATATGCACCAAATAAAGTGATTGAATACAACGCACCTACACAGCCAAGATTGCCTGCTTCAAACTCGGCGATTTATCTGCACCCCAATGAAATAGTCGCAATAAACGCCAACTATTAATACTCTGTTTTTATTTATCTTCTTCAACTGCTAAAATTTTGAAGTCCCTTTATGTATTAGACGAGAAGGACAAATATTGCTCAGAAGCCTCCATTGAGATTTTTACGTGCCCTTAATCTACGACACTGGACCACTGCTTTAGTTCCCTTGCAAAGAAAGCTTACTAAATATTTTTACACCCGGAAGTAGAGGCTAGTGTAAAGCAACTACGGTCTTATTTATACTATGAATACATTTTAATAGCTGTTCTAATATTGAGCTTTGACAACAATATGTCAGGTAGAATGTAACCTTGGGTAGCAGGATGGGACACTCCTTGGGTCAGTCCATCCCAGGGTGTGGCAACACTGCCCTTTTGTGAGCCCCAGGTCCCACTGGCCCGGTGGGTAGTACCTGGTGAGGGCTCTGTCCACAGGGTACGTGGGATGGGGGTAGGTGAAACTCCAAAGCCGTAGTGAAGGCATTTCACCTAGGGGAAGGAAACCCCAAAATCAAACCTGACATGCAAGGGGCTGGTAATCCCTTCATGGAATTATTATCTTACTCAAAAGTCTCACAGAAATAACTCCAGAGAGAATCCCTAAACAAATAATGGAATATAAACCGAAAGGACAAAGATCAATAGGATGATCTAGGAAACGATGGATCGATGTGAGACCGGAGCAGGCTATAGCCTAAATCCATGGAGGTAGATGAAGAAGAAGAAGAAGAAGAAGAAGAAGAAGAAGAAGAAGAAGAAGAAGAAGAAGAAGAAGAAGAAGAAGAAGAATATATACCGGCAGTGCTAATGTAGAGGAGAGTAAGTGAACGTACTAAAGGAATATAGGATCCAGGTGGCAGCCGGACGACAGTTCTGGTACTGTAAGCGATCTTCACGAGATCAAGGATACGTTAGACCTTAGAGAAGCTGTGGAAAGGTTAAGCGAATAAAACAGATTTGTTTCAGGAAGAGTTTATGACCACACAGCGATAAATAGAGGAGGCTGGTAGTTCAGATTCCACAAAAGTAGAACCTGTCTTGGGTACTACCAAATTAATGGCGAGAACAAATCTATCATCCGGATTGAATCGCAACGTATATACTAGAGACATACCCAGAAACCATGACATAGAAAGCTTATGATGCAATATTTGTCTTAGACGGATCATCGGTGTCCTTAAATTAAGTGGGAAGAAAATGAACCTCATGATCTACTTGAAAATTGGTCACGGGAACTGTAAGATATGCTTGCAGATAATAATGGGGCTTTCAATAGACTAAAGATACAGAATATTTGATGTATAAGAGAAAACACCGCCACACTCATTCCTCTCTGAAGCCTTGAAAATGAATAGATACCTATAAAAAATTTGGAACTGTTGATACAAATAATATATTATCTAACCAAACTTGAATATATTGAATTTCTTAAGACTCGCCAATTTAGTGGAAAGTAATGATTAAGAACAAAAATAAGTAGAAACCGTATGTCTAATCCAGGCATTCAAATGAACCGGCACGTATAGCCCCAAATGTGTATTTCAACGAACTGAATTCATAAACTATTTTTAGCCCTGAATGTCATTTCATAATTATTAAACAGGTCGAGAGTATATCCCACAAAAATATCCATTTAGAAACTTCACAGGAAACACGCATTTGAAACTAAAAATATCTCTGTGAATAGTCTCATTTAAAATGAGTCAGATAAACATCAAACTTAGCATTAGTATATTTCAAAAATGCAACACGAAGATTTAAACAATCCTCCAAAACTAAACATCCATTTGATTGTAAATATATTTTTCCTCTTACGAGTTTGATTAAAGTGTCACATAAATGATGAATTAACAGTAATCAAATGCTTATCTTGAATTCCCCGTGAGTACTCTGTACGCATTTCTTTATTCCAATAAACTTTTATAACTGTGAAAGCAGAAGAGTAAAATAAAATGTTGTTCTTGTTGTTGTTCATTAGAATTCGTAATTTTCCATCTAGATGCTTCTGAAAGGTCATATACATTATGTTATATCCACTCAGGTAACGCAAAATTTACTAAAAAATATAAGGAATACAGTAATCAGTATGCCTTTTGTTTTAATCACTCATTTTCTGAATACTATGTGACTACAGCAAAATTTGAATTGCAACATATCTGATATGTTCATTCACATTACTTCCTAAATATATTTAATCAATAAATATTCCCAGAAAAGCTTACTACTTAGAAACCCCATACTAATTGCATTACCATGAAATAGAACAATATCTACTTAGTAAAAGTGTAAAATATTTTAAAATATGAAATAATTACACTTAATATCTAGGAAGTTCCTAATTTCATATAAAGATATCTTACATAAAGTGTACGAGATCTAAATTATTCGTTTAATAGCTTTAGATCATCTCCGCATTACAAACTATGTAATGTTACAAAAATAATATATATACCTACTCTTTATTTTCCTTACAACACTTTTGATAATTAGAAACATTCTTGAGAAAATCAAAATATTTTATATAGTATTTTTGCATCTTATAACATTATATGCAATATTTGGTATTGTTCGAAAACTATGCACGACCGTGTGCAGATATTTCTTATAAAATCGTTTTGTCGAGTAATCCCGATAAACATTTTGCATTGTAATGCAATGGGTGTTTTACTTCCCACAGGTAAACGCTAGAGAAATTTAATAAGTTTCCAAAATTATTTGTTGGAGACTAACTTTTAAGGGTAGAGATGGTCGTATGATTGATAACACATTCTATATCTTTAAGCAAATATAAATATAATGAAGATTATTTTAGTTAATTAATGGAAATTAATCATTTCTTCACACTAGCCGTATATAGGTTAAGGATTCTGATGGATAGAGTCAACATGAAAATTTCAATGCCATGGCCGGGACACGAACCACGGATCTCCTGGCCTCCATCCAGTCGCTCTAACCCATTGAGCTACCTTGGAAAACGTGCCATGCTGACATCAAACTCTCCATTTGACTCATATATTTGATGTCAGGACGGCAGGTTTTTTAAGGTAGCTCAATGGGTTAGAGCGACTGGACGGAGGCCAGAAGATCCGCGGTTCGGGTCCCGGCCATGGCACTGAATTGTTCATGTTGACTGTATCCATAATGAAAACTATTTTATATAACAAGGGAAGACAGGACCACACTTTATCTCCCATTGGATCACATAAGATGTTCCAAAAATAGCTTCTATTTCGAAACATAAGTATTCAAAAAATATGAAAGAGATATAAGCTTTTAATGGTAGCCATAGAAGTAAAGTCCAAAGCAGACATCCTCTTCTAAAGTTTTTTTCCCTATGTGCTACTCTATCGGGGTTCATGATTTTTTAAGAAAAGTATTTTATTTTATTGTTATTATGCTAATCGAGGAACATTGCACATATCACAACTTTTAAAAACTAAAATACCTTTAAACATTAATGTACACAATCAGGACATATAAATAATAGTTTTCACTCTCCCGGTTTTTTCAAAAAAAGTTTTTAATGTTTAAGTAGGTATAATTTTGATGACAATTTTTCCTACAGATGAATCAATTATTGTCAAACCATGAGCAATGCAAGTGTAGTGAACACCGTGTGCTACTTGTAGGTGCGTAGGCTTCCACGGCCTGTGTTATCGTAGGTATCCTTAGCTTCCGGAGAAGGCCGCGTCGTATGATGGCTAGTTGCCGACGTTTCGCCCACCATTTTGTAGTCTTCTTCAGGGCTCGAGCCCTGAAACGTGGGCGGAACGTCGGCAACTAGCCATCATACGACGCGGCCTTCTCCAGAAGCTAAGGATACCTACCATGTGCTACTGTTTTAAGGTTATCCTCTCTTAAGTTTCTAATGAGAAAAATTTGAACAGAATGGCTTACAGATTACAACGTAAAAACATTTTAAATCTGCAAAAGAATATAAAACATTAAATTGGAGCAAAATCCTTTCAAGTTAAATACAGTCCATTATAACGTGAGCATTTGGGCACTTAAGTATTCAGGTGTTGAAGTTTTAAGTTTTTGACAGTAAAAATTCACAGTAAGCTGAATTGCGCTCAATAGAAACTAATTTGTTATTCTTTTGATAATTTTGACAGTTTCATCTAGTTACCCTCAAATTCTCACATTAAATGTGCTTATGAACTGTCAGGAAAAAAACAGTCTAAATGTCAGAGAACATGTAAGGCTTTTATGTGCAACATTAAGGCAAATTATTTCCATTTTTCCAAAATTTCCGTCCCTGGATATGTTAAAATATTTAATTTTGTGAATATTCTATTTAGGCAAGAGAGCACCTTGACCTTGCAGTATCACCAGAACCTGTGGAATATATGGGAAATATTTTTATAACAGACTGTAATTGTATTGAATCTTCCTCTCTATATTCTCCTCAATTGCATTTTCCACTACAGTTCATGGAAATACGGTATCAAAGTTTCTAGCTTCATGATGCGCTCTGGAATCTGTAGTTATTTTTGATGAACGCAATTGAATCAATGAACGCATGAATGGACCTGTGCAGTGACTCAGCAAAATCTTCAGACAAATGTTTCCACCAGTGACTCCACATCTCGAATACTCGGAACGATTTCCACAAATCTTATCTGCGATTCATTTTAGTTCCGTAGGTGACAAAGAACGCTTCTACCTCCACGCTTATTTGGATTAATTATATGTATGAACCATCTTTCTGGTAGATTTTTAAATCTGAATAGCATCATAAAAAAGAGAGAGGAAAGATATATTCTTCAATTTGTGTAGACGTTAAGAAAAATGAGAAGAAGCATTATCAAAATGTTTTGAGTCACAGTGTAAAGGTGTGTGTGTCCCAGAAACAAGTAAAATACTATTTTTGATGGATAGAAAATATTCACACGGCTAGTGTGAAGAAATGATTAATTTCCATCAATTAACTAAAAAAATAATATTACCTTCAACATTCAAATTTTGAAACATTAAAAATTTTGAAAAAAGTTGTTTCACCGCTATTACTTTTTCACATACTTATTAAGTAGTGTCTAAAAATAACTCACTTCACAAACTGACAGTAAGCAGAAGGAGTAACACATATGTTAAACAAATAAAAATATTTGTAACAGAATCTGCACTTAACTTAAGAAGTTGATGTTAATACTTCCTCTTTTTTATAAAATCGATTTCAAAAGCACATCGCTTTCATCCTCAGTCAAGCTCCGTCGTTAAGGAAATCTCTGTTACCATGTTTTTTTTTCGTTTGTTATGTTACGTTTCCAGCATTACCAACATCTGAATACGACACAGACCTACAAACAGAATCAGTTGCCGGTATGTCAAAATTTATTACGCGATGTTTATTTTTTAAAATAAATATTTTCTCACACTATTAACTCTATGGGACCATTTAATTGTTTTAATAATTTAACTTCGGGATTTATTTCATGCTTATATGACCAAAAATGATCTGCTACGGCCGATTTATCAATTTGTTTATATTTAATGTTACGAAAATGTACTTTCTTTCCGGCTTCCAAGCTACGTTTAATCTTTCTAATATACACCTCATCACAATCCAAACAATTAAATTAACAAATACCAGATTTTTTATTATTATGAATTTTATCTTTTTTAGAAAATTGTAATAAATTTTAATACTATATTTATAATAAAATATATTTTTAAATATAAAATCTGTTTTATAAAGAAGAAGGAAGTATTAACATCAACTTCTTAAGTTAAGTGAAGATTCTGTTACAAATATTTTTATTTTTTAATATTTGTTGCTTCATTGCGAATAGCTTCATTTTCTGTGTAACAAATATGTTTTTGTTGCTGTTGTTGTTATCAAATGCTGCGCTTTGTCAATGAAGCCATTAGCTCCCTTGCTCTCCAATATTTCTGTATAGTGGATCCAGCAGGTAGGACTTCACAGGTTCAATTCAAATGTTCTTCAGTCATTTCCTCTTCTTTGCTGCACAGAGGACAATTTGGACTTGTGTAAATTCCTATTCGGTGTAAGCGTTTGGCTAAATAATCATGTCCCATAAGTAATCTACATTTTGCTACTTCAGCTTTACCTGGGATTTCTGGAATATTTTCTGGATTTTTAATTAAAATTTTCCATTTTTTATCCTTGGCTTTGTTAGGTATTGATTGATTTTGTTTTATATTTGTTTTTAATTAATATTTTTATGGATGTAAAGGATAAGTTTTCAATTTTATACTGAATTAAATTTGCACCTTTATGGCAAGAAAATCAGTTGATTCATTTCCAGCAATTCCACAATGTGCAGGTAATTTAATTCTTTCCCGTAGATTTTTTAAAATTGTTGGATCATTTTGTGATATTTTTTTAATTTGGATTGATCTCATTTGATATGAAATTATTGCATATAATGCTGCTTTAGAATCAAAAAGTATGACATCATTTTTAAATATATCTATTCTGTATAGAGGTTGTTGGAGTGAAATATGAATAGCCGTTACTTCAGCATCGAAATTTGTTGTGTGGCATAGTACTGTTTGATATAATGAGAATAGTGCACACGTAATTCTTGCTCCTGTGTTATTGTCCGAGTTAGATCCATTGGTGTAGATATGTAACCATTCTTCAGATTGGTTGGTATCCATTGTTCACAGTTTCTAAAGCTAGTGCTTTTAGTAAAGGTTTGGAAGTTACGAAAGTAACAAATATTGATGTTGAGATTTCATCATTTCCAAATTACTCGAATCAAATACAAAGCGCTTTCAGGAAAAAAAAAGTCTCTGAGTATTTAAGTATCTGCTCGTATCTGCTTATGAGCTTGTTAATGATTCAGGAAGTTTAAAGATATGCATTTGCGATGAAAACTTGGTGTCAAATTTGTAGATGGAATATTGTCATTCCAGTAAAAAGTGGTCGAATATCTAAACCTCATATACAGAACACAAATTCTGTCTATTTATAATGCCAGCATAATCGAGAACTATTTATGATACTGGAACGACATAAGATAAAAAATACGAAGGTCTGAACACCCGAACAACCACGTGTACTGTGCATGGATGCCATATTTGAAATAGCTGTGCAGAAGAAGAGGGAATGTTCTACTAGAAGCACACTATTTATTGGCAATCGATGCTGTACAAGTCTGCATCTCAAAACCTTTTGTAGGGCGCAGCATAGCACCTAGCTTTCTCTTATAACGCTATACTTTAGGGCAACATCGGCACTACTACGCTATTGAAAAACCTGCTGCACGCCTGTTACCAAAATTCCAATTTATTTATAATACAAGCTGAAAATTATATTGGACAACCTTTGTTTATGACGCTGCCTCGGTTCGTTAACATTACTTGCAACGTACAGGTATATGAAAAATGTGCAGCTCCTCACAACGTGCTCTACCAGACATTTATTTACGAAGTGGCTCCAAAAATTAGTTAGAAATAACCTTTTCATTTTCTCTAACGCCTAAATATAAAAAACTGTCCATTCAACATTTTCCATCAACTGTTCATTCGAAATACACATTTTCAGGCTCGGGTACAGCACGACCCTCTCTCTTCAAAATACTAGTTGGCTAGCGTTGAGGTACACTGTCATCCATACGTTAAGCCCGTCTTACTGCAGCTGCATCACAATATCGCATTTTTCATAGTTTTGTATAATGATAGCAGACAGACAAAAATAAACAGCAGGTATAGGTACAGTTGTTCCTGCCTTATTTCGTCCTTTCTATGCAAATAGACTGGAATTTCAAAACAATTCAATACTCAACTTGGGTGTTTGTGCCTGGAGGGTGACTGTGTGACATCCATGCGCTTGATAAGAAAGCAGTGACGATTGATATTTGAAAATCCCATAAAGTTGTAGTAATACTCTAACACTTGCATAAGTGTTGTCACCACCTGGTGACTGTGTTATAAACTGCTTACTCTTCTTAAGTTGGGAGCATTGTGAAGATTTGTGGAAACGTATCTGCACATGTTTTACGTGAAGTCTGTAAAATTTCAGTTGGATAGAGGTGCAGAAGTTTATGTTTCAAACTAAAGGTAAGTTTGAAAGGGTAGAGCCAGACTGAAAAATTCAATGCTATAGCCGGGATTTGAACCACGGATCTTCCGGTTTTTGTCCAGCCGCTCTAACCATTTGAGCTACTATGGCCAACGTGCCAACATGACATTAAATTCTCCAACTGACTCGTGTTTCTCGCGGTAAGCCACTAGGAGTTCTCATAAACACATGAGACAACTACTTTAATGGCGACTTACTATGCTGTAAGTATTTTAAGACCCGGGCTTTATAGTCCGAAGGGAGCCAGGAAACCGACCATACCACAATTACAGCTAATCTACATTATAAAATGCTCTAAAAGAAATTAGATCTAAAGCTCTGTCAATACGCTCTGCTGCAAAAAAGTATAATGTTCATAGGAACATGCTAATATAGAAATTACAGAATAAGCATTCCGCCACAGCAGGTGGACCAAAGCTGTTTTCTGGACCATCAACATCAAAGTCTACAACAAAAAGAAAAAACAATAAAGTCAGAATTTCAGATATTGATAGCAGTAGTGATGATGTCACCTTACATTATAAGGAGGGATCCAACAGTTCATTTTCCTTTGATGACAGTGAAGATCCTCCATCTCCGGTAAACCATAAAGCAGCATCAGCGCTAAATCCGAGAAACTTGGTTGATGATTTCGTCGTTGTGCAGTATGAGGGGGAGTTCCTTCCAGGAAGGGTTATAACAATGGATGAACAGGATGTGAGAGTTAGTGTCATGCAAAGAAGTGAACGTCTGTGGATGTGCCTGATCAGAGGGGCGAAACAGACTATGGATATAATGATGTAGTCAAGAAAACTGTGTCACCTGTAGAAGTGTCCAAGGATGCATTGTATGACGTTTCTGAAATGCAAAAATTTTGGGAAAAATGTAACAATTTTGAAATTCAAATGAAGTACAGTTCAAAAGTTTTTGTAACAATACAGAGCAATAATTTTACATGAAAATGTTATATTCTATGTTTACACAAAGCCATCCCACCTAATGAGGTGGCACTGGGCCATGTTTGAATAAATTGATTGCAGTACAAGGGTGATGTTTCTGCTGTTATGTTATAAATAGTAAGCGTTTCTTTATTAACGTTAAATTCGAAGAAGAGATTTCTAAAAGATGCCAAAAAGTGGCACAAAGTCACCCCAAATGGCGGTGTATAGAGACCAACTTTCAAAAGGTTTGACTATCGCTTAAAGTCTTAGGTGTTCCTCGAATGCTGCTTTATTGTACAATGAAATATGGACTAAAGCAATTTCTGCTAATGATTATCTTGATTAAGTAAGTAGATAATAGGATAAGTATTTGTAAGAACAGTTTGTACAAGTGTAAAGAGACAGTGCTGCTGGTTTAACATATGTAATTTGTCTGCACAGTTATTCAGATTCAGTACAAATGAGGAAAGCTGCACAACTTCCGTTCCTTAATAATATCCCAACAGTATGTCACAATTTAATTAAATTAATTAAAGGGTAATTAAAATAATTCAGCCATCAACTGTCAGATATGTCACACAAAAATTTGTATATAGGTACACATTACAACTTCAGAATGTTTGTTGTATACTACTATAAAACTGGCTCTTTTATGTTACGTCAATCATATTTTTAACTAAACAATATAGCTTTGGTTACATGCCATATATGGAAAAGAAATCGTAACTGTTCGCATGTTTCTGTCAGATGTTTGTTACTAATGAACGCATGAGTTATTACTAATGAATCGCGTACGAAAGTGTATGATGCCCCATGACAGCTCATTCTGAAAAAACTAAAAGATATACCAACGAAAATTTGAAAACAGGTAATATTACATGGGATACTATTTTATACTTATTGTCCATTTAAGTGCACTTTATTATTGATAATATTTCCAGCAAATTGTTAAAGGTAGAATGCTATGTTGCAAAGTTTGTGATCATAGTAACTATTTGTATATTTCTTGTTCTTTTCGGATATTATTTTCATTATTTTGATGCACTGTCCGACTGAATGAGTCCAGATAATTTTGGTAGCTGCCACGGAAGAGTTTATGTAACCGATTGTATTTCTAACAATCACCTTGATGAGTTCTTGTTCTGGGGGTAGTTCTCTTTCCGACTTGAGACTGGTTTGTGGTATTCTATCCTGCCAGTCTGCCTCCAAATTTTTGATTCTGTAATTTTCATGTATGACTTAATAATTAGACTATTTAACACTGGAAGGGGACTTACTAACTACCTTTCTCATCTGAGTAAAATAATTATAAATGTTACTCTATTAGAATAAAAGACCAATTTGAATATCAAGGTTGTGACATGCCGAAAGAAGAAAAACTATACACCAGGTGACCCAATTTCCCCGTCCTTCGAGTAAGCAGGCATTCCTTAGTGCGTTATTACAGTTGCAAAACGCAACGGGGCAGTTCCATTTAAAAGCGCGGCAGTAGTATAAGCGAATTAAACAGGCAAGTTCAATCCTGGAAACTGCCTCTTGTTCGGAGCAGAGCCAAATACGCTCACACCACTGCCATAAGTTTAATTACAACTGCCCCATTTCGTTCTGCAACCTTTTAACACGTAAAGGGATATCTGCTCACGTGAAAGACGAGGCAGTTGAACCAACTGGTATAGATAAAATCTGCATAAATCTGAAACGATTTCTGAAATAATGCACAAAGCATTTACAAATACAACCAGAAAAGAGTGAGGGCTGAGGGTTTGTTCAAATAATGGTTAATAGTAATTGATCTGTGAAAACCGGTCATGATGGATACAAAGAAAAACATAAAAGCTTATTTCAAGTAGTAAATCCCGATTATCATAGCATATTTAGCACAAAGACATTATGCTAAGAACGTAGAAGTTTTATTTGGCCTGTTTTTTAAATGTAATGATACATTACACTTCAACAGTAAAATAAATGTATGTATGCTTGGCCGTGCCAAATTTTAGGAATTATATGTCTGATAGCTGTAGTTTAATGAGTGTCATTGTACCCTTTTCATTAAGGTGTAGATTTCCACCAATCAGAAGATCCGCAAGGTACAGTCAATATTTTTGCGTTTGAGCATATGCTAAGACACTGCCAGGTGTTTCACTGCGTACGGTAAAGCCAGTGAATTTATTGACTCAGGTAAGCTTAGAGTAAATTTATAAATATTGTGAATTAAAACATGGTGGAGCATAAATAGTTCAATAAAACTTGACTTTCATCACAATTAGGATGTTCACATAAAAATTATTAAACCCGCAATGTAATTATTGTTATTATCGTATGTGTGGTACACTACCGTTATAGTTGTTTTATATTGTAAAATTGTGAGTTCTTTTAAATAAAGTCCTTGGGTTTTCCTCTATGTATAAGAAGCAAAATCCATGGAACGGAAGCTAAATATAAAGCTGCCCTATGTACATTTAAGTCCTCTGAAATGCACTAAAATATAAAACCTTTTTCCATAAAATTGTAGTTTATGGCAGGTCCTAAAATTTTCAGCTTACGGAACGTAAATAATGGCTCACACGTATTTTAATTACAACTTTCTTTCTTCTGTTTAGACACAAACTGACGTTTTCTAAAAATGCCTTTTGGGGGTTCAGGGGATATTAAAATGTGTTAATCAGGTTAGGAATTATCAGATATAGGGGCCTCCGGTAACTGAAGCTGAATAGTGTACGTAGGCCGTAGTAGGCTCTTTGTTCTCCCAAGTACATAGAACCGTTGGAAGTAAGGACGACGATGTGCGTTAGCAGGACAAGTCTCTAGTCATTCCAACGCCACACAAATCCTAATTCCAGCCAGGTCTACCTTAATCATCCGTATACTAAATCCTGAGAATAGATGTGCACAAGGAAAGAGAAATGACGAGATATGGTGAGATTTGGGGGGGGGGGGGACAAAGCTGAAGATGATTTTTCATATAATTCGAGAAATTCGTTAAAATTTCCATATATGGAGATGCAATGCAAACCTGGCCATCTGAAATTGATGAAAATGTTAAATCAAGATGGCCTTGTTTGTGACGCAACAGATTGCCCAGAAATTCAAACCTTGACGACAAGCCAATAAAATTCAAATATTGGTCCCTGAGCAACAAAACATGGTAGAATGAACCAATCCGAGTTCAGTAAAAATTTTAATTTGATTTGATTTTCACTTGAGAAAGCTCATTCCTGAAGGTTCTCTTGATATGGTCAGACGTGTTATGGCTATCGTCTCGGACACAGACGCGTCGAGAAAGATAAATGGCACACTGTTGCGTTTACTACGCCTTTAAAATCAGAGAAGATGTTTATAAATCTTGTTTTAGAACATAGGCTGTGTAAAAATACATGAAGAAAATAAATTCTCAAAAAGTGAAGCAGTGTTTTAAAATCAATTTTGTTGCCACCATCCACCATTCCGTTGCTGGCGCGGTATCACTGCCTGAAATTCCAGAATTCATCGCTCATCGACAGAGCTGCTGGCAAATTATCCAGACTACATCATCGTAGTAACAAGAAAGCTGAAAAGATCTTCGACTCTCCATTCCGAGGAAGGTAAGTCGCCTCACCGAGGGATTGTAATAAGAGAACGTATTACAAGGCTCTCAAAGTGTTAAAGTAGCTGTACTTTCATAAAGACTGCATTTAAAGTAGCTTGTCTTAGAAGTGAGTCCCATCCCGCTCACTGGGAGTGGTATGAGTTTTCACTTTGGTGCGCTACTCTAAGGAGATTGAGAAAAGCTCTGTGATGTCATCCAAATCATCGTTGCTTCGCTCGTGTAAGAAGCAACAAGAACCTCTTGTAATAATTTCTGTTAATGCAAGCATTGCCACACGTCACCAGTTTATATTCCTTAACCGACTTCCCCGCATCCCACAACCACACAGAGCTTGTTCCCGTACAATACTTAACTCGTTGGAAATAACAACACACTGACTTTCGCGCATACAGGATTGCGCATGTGACGCCTGGATGGCTCACCTACTGGAATCGTTGCCATTGACAGGGACTTTATGGAAGTACGGCTACTCCACCAAAACTCGGAGGCAGTCAAATATTATAAGGAACTGCACTTACTCACTTATTCACAGTCCGCACTTTTTTATTATGCAATGTAAGTAGAATGCCACAACATCTTACCAATTGTACGTCGGATACTAGTAGAAATTTCCTATACCCACCATTAAGTGACTGCAAACATATAATCCTTGTGAAATTTTGATGTGGGATTCTGGGTAGAACAAATCTCCCTTTATGTTGGGGATATCTAAACGGCGGAAATATAAAAAACACGATATGGAATACTCGGTTTATTATCCACTAGAGAAGCAGAATGCCACAAAATCTTACCAAGTGTAAGTCCGATACTTGTAGAAATTTCCTCGACTTACCATTAAGTGGCTGCAAGTATATATTCCTTGAAAAATTTCGATGTGGAATAATTCTACAGAATTATTCTGGTTGGAGCAAAACATCCTTTAACTTGGGGATATCTAACCGGCAGAAATATAAAAAATGATACAGGAATATTCGCTTTATGCTCCACTAGATAGCATATGTGTAGCTGAAGGTGAGTTTAAGTTTGACTGGATCGTACAGAAGATGATGAAGGGAAACATAGCAGATCCAGCTACGTAATTTGAATTTACGTGAGACGCCTGTCCCACAGTGGGCTTAGGTGGGAGATAACGGAAGGATGTATGCAATTGAACCCCGCGCTGCGGAACTCAATGCAGGAAATACTCCACCCTCTCCAACAAGATACACACAACAACGCGGGGGAGGATATCGGATGTGGTGAAACCTGCAAGACAAACTTGGCATAATATTAATGTTCAATCTGCTGCTTGTTCCTCCTGATACAACAGGCATTTGTTCCTTCAAACACAGCTTTTCCAATAGGTGGCTACAATAAACGGGCGTTCTGGCATGTTAGTACTGCGTAGTGTGGAGTACATAATGTCCATAATTAAAGGAAGCCGAAAATATTTTGATACATTAGCATATAAATTACACTGCTGATAAAAAGTATACTTGAAAACTTTCTTTGCGAAATTTTATTTCTTTGTATAGCATCTACAAGTCTATTTTATAAATAATCTACCTTGCATATATTTGAAAAAATTCAGTGATGAAATTTTGTAAAAGTTATGAAAACGTTTGAATTTTTGTAACAATTTTAAAACCATAAACGACTACTTATTTGATCCTGTCATATTTGGGCAAAGTAGGTTTTTTTTCTATTCAAATTTATTTTTCTCAGCTCATTTTGTTCCTCATTACAAGAATTTTATACTTTTCACAAAGCCCCTTGCACCACAGTTTGAAACGTTTACTGTAGGCTTTAACAGTAGTTCAGGAATTACAGATTTTAAAATGTTATGTATTAGTTAAAAAAATATGAAGTAGTTAAACTGAAATAATTTACACCGAAAAGGCCAGGAAAAGTTTGAAAAATTCCAGAGGTTTCTCAGAGTGAATTACATGTGTTACGCCGTTCCTTGCAAGCAAGCCTGCGTTGTACATATGATAGCAACAGTGCGCATGAGCAGTAAGGCTGGAGCTAGTCAAGGATTAAATTTCAGTCCTGTCGGATACTGGCAGGCTCAAGATTTTTGCATCGTGAGCCACCGTTAAGGCTATAACCGCAGGTAGGGAGTTTGGGGGGGGGGGGAGGAATTTTCGGAGGGTATGGTTTTTTAAAGGATAAATTGGTTTAGGAGGTAACTGTAAGATTCCTCGGGATGGAGGAAAGGATGCAAAACCAATGCACGTGAGGAATACGTTCTGTACTTCGTGGTCAAAACGTGGAGCTGCTGGATGGACCGACGCAGGGAGACGACAGCATGAAGTCAACAAGACCTTTAAGAATGTAAGGATATGTACGTACCATAATGTTGTAACATTTAGCTGTGCTCACTTGTTTTAAAATGGTTTATTACAGTGTGATTAAAACTAATAACTACTAATTGCAATAAAACGCACATCTGAAACATTCCAAACGAAAACTTTTGAAAAATGTTTATAAAATTATTGCATTGAATGGTTTTGTTGGATTTGCAAGTTCTGTGAGAAAATTCAAGTATTGGTTAACCGTTTCCCTTGTGTAACACAACTCGTTTAAGCTATTTCTAAGTGTGTATCAACCGAAGGAGCCGTACTAAAAAAGAGGATAATTTGATTTTTCAGAAATAAACATTTTTGATATGCGTTTATGCCGATCAGGTGGTTCGGGTTATAAGCGTAGGTCTTCAGATAGTGCGTATGCTTTGCTCAGGACACAATAATACAATCTTCTGAGCAGTATTTCGCAACGCTTTTTTGTTTTTTAGAAAAAAAAAAACAGAAGTTCCTATCTGGTCCCAGCCCTGACAAAAATAGGTTTTATAGCTTGAACGCACAACTTAACGACAATGTGTAGAGTTGACGACACTGGATGTGAACCACAATATAAAACTTGCAATATTTCTTCTCTTTCTTTAAATGTAACGATAATGGATGAAAATATAAATAAATCTGCAATAATATTAAAATATGTAAGCTTATGCGTCTATAATGTTATAAAATATGTATTATAGCTCAAAATACTAAAATATGTAATCAAAACCTTTGGAATAAGGGTAATGTTAGTGCAATTCGTCAAATTTTTAGCTCTTCTTATGACTACATGCATATAGAGGAACAGAATATGTAATTATTTGAAATTTGAACCCTAGCAATAAAAATGTAGAATAATCAGCCAGATTGTTTGAAACCTAATTCGTAGTGTCTTTTTGTTTAAAATTACTACGAATAGGACAGTCACTATAATACGTTATTAAATAAATGCACACAGCTTGCAATTTGGCAATGATAAAGATGTTTTTCTGTCTAGGAACCTATGTAGATTAATTTCTATGCAGGCATAGAATTCTGTAATAGATCATTGAAAACTTTGGTCTATCTCTTCGGTCATTTGTATGTTTTAATGGATTATTTCCATAATACAATAATCCGGAATCCTCTGGAGGGTTGACAAATGTCAAGCTATAACAACTCAGTATGCGTCACGTTTGATGTCCGAGCCTTTAGGGTGGCCGCTATGATAATAATAATAATGGGAACCCTTAGTTGTTTTGTTTGATACATTGGACTTGTTTTTTGTTATTATTCCCAGAAATTTTGTACGATAGATCATTGCTTCTCGCTAAAAAACACATATATGACAGTGTGCTTAACTAGAAGCTATATAGTGACCACTTGAGGCAAATGCTTTTTGTTTTATTCGCAAAAAGTGCATGTGCGATGCTACATACACATGGCATACTCTACCTGAGATAATTCAATTTCATTTAAATTCTGTTTTCATGCTGCGACAAATACCCAAGGTCAATAATTTCTGTAGTAGTTTCAAAAAATCAAAGATCACTAGTTCATTTTTACTTCATCTACCAAGTACCATCGAGTGCATTGAAACGTGCTAGTGCCATGGATTTTCGTTACTTCATTTAATGTTGGCAGCATCCGTATTTCAGACCAGGCATGGTTGAGTTTGTCACTTATCAAATGGAACTCAAGTCCGACAGAGAGGGATTAGCATATACACAAAGGACAGCCCTAGGTGAGCGGTGAAAGGGGATGAGTACGAAAGTGTTTCGCTTGAGTGGTTGGAAGGTATGCTTCGTTAGACTATCTTCGCAACCCCTGATGAGTCTGTCTTGTGTTGATTTTGTATCAAAACTGTGGCAGACTAGCATTATGAATTCAGATCGGTTCCGGGATCTGCAGCGAACGAAAAATGGGAGAAGTGATAGAAAGATTAATGAAAGCTATTAGGTACAGGAATACAGTGAATTCGAAAGTTTGAAATAAATATTTTTAATCCAAACAGCATTTCCATTGCAATATTATTTTCAAATGAGGGAATTTTCTTGAAAGTTTCCATGTCACATCCTTGGAAGATCTTTGGTATTATGTACTTAACTTTTCTTATTAGAGGAATGTTGTTCACAGAAAGAGTGCTGCATATTTTAATAAAAAGCTTTTTCTAGGTTTAGGGCGTCCTCAACATTCATACAGATGTATTTTTAGTCGTGGCGTATGACGTAATATTGTGCAGTAGCTTATGTACGACTCCACTTGTTTATTTGTAAGAAAAGGGAGTGTCAGGTTAGTCATCTGTCATCTAACCCACTAGCTTTATCAACAACTGCTGTTGAAAGCAGATATCTTACTTCCACCATTGTTTTGCATGACGTCACTCGTGCACATCCGAGCAAGGTCACGTGCTACCTCTAAAAATACGTCTATACTTTCAATGAAACCTCGACATACAATGTTTGGGTAGAATACAATACCACCTTATCTACTGTAACAAACGATAATGAATGGTGAATCATATGAGTGTAACACATAAGATTTTTGTGCTTACAATTTGACATTTGGGCCTATCGTGTTGAAAGGCTGAAAATTGTCTCTACAAGAATTTAGCAGAATTGTAAACTGCCATACGTAATGCAAATTGTACTCTTCAATAAAGGAAATAAGGAATACTTACACGTAAAAGCTGGAACGAAGGAGCGAATGAATACGAGGTAGTAGGTGACTGCATCTACATATGGCTTAAAGTATGCGGATAAGGTAAAGGCGGAAAGAAAACCCGACTAGGCAAAAGGAAGAGCCATAATGGTTAATTGTAAATGGGTGCCCTGAACTGGAGGCCAAATGACTGAAAAGGGTACAATGATACAGCAGTAGAGCTCCGATATGGTATTGACTTATGGGGATCCAATAATGGGAGGTAATTTCGAACTAGGTACATACGATGTTCTGTAATTGAAATAGATTACAATTGTTCAAATTGAAAGAGAAATGTAGCAAGTAAAGGATTAATTAGAATTTCTGGTATAGGATCCTAGATTCAAAAGATTAAGAGTATATAATAAAATAAGGTTTAAACCTATAATGCTGATTATATACGTAGGTAAGAGTTATGCATATCATTAAAGGCATTGTTTCGACGAAATCAGGTAAAAATATGTGAACAGCTTCGACTTAATGTGCTTCTTTCTTTTATTATAATTTTAGCCCGTACTTACATTGCACACAGTTTTTAAATATAATGAAATATATAAATAAAACAAATGTTAAAGCCACAAACGTTTTTTTTTTTTAATTAGTTCTGTTCATTGCATATCACTTTTAACAATCGGGAGAGTGGAACATAAGTACCGTAAGTCAAACGTTTTGAGAGTCTGTTGCTATGTAATGATTTTGCAATGTTGTTCTCGATAAAAAGAAGTGATAAGAACATGTAAATTGAATGCCTTATGATGGGCTATCGAACTGAGCTTTCAGTTAGGTCCCAAAGGGAAGACGAGATAAAGGACCAGATGGAACAATCAATTTAAATAAACACCTTTCAGTGAGGAATGAGATTAAATGGGAGGAGTCGGAAGAAGGGAAAAAATATTGTTCCCTTTCCATAACCGGGAGAAAAAATGTTTAATAACGACTTTCCATTTCAGAATTGCTAAGTATTGGAAACTTCATACCAATGACAAGAAATACATCAGCAATGACTAGCACAACTTAAAAGGTATTCTGTGAGTATATATATACCAGGTTAGTCAGCTGCCCCTGCGTATTCCTATCTATGCAACCCGCAGTTTACAGGCTAATATGAAAACATTGACCTTTTTTAGCATAAAAGCTGTTATTGCAGCTCTGACCTAATCGCTACTATCGCAACCAGCATTAATACTTACAGCCTTGAATGAGGGCCAAGAAATTTTGGAAAGCTTAAATAAACGACGGGTTTTGATGCATCTAATACTAGCAAAGTGATAAATTGTGTTTGCCCAAAGAGCGATATACCTGGCAGCTGCCAGCGTTAGTTAGCTGCTGGCATACGTATCGTGATGCAAGGGCGAGATACCAACCGACATCACATTGTTTTTCTTTCTCCAAGTCTTTATAGTGTGAATTTTAGTTACTAATTTATTTACTGGTGCTACCCGTTCTCTTTTGAGTCAAGTACACAACAATGACAGTCCGGTAATTAGGGATCTACTGGGATTAGCTCACCATATAAGTTGTGCCGAACTCATTCTACCGTAAGGCTAGAGAGGCCATTACACTTCAAAGGGAACTACGGACTATCTTTATCTTCAATTAGGGATCACGTTTAACTCTGTGAGCCCTTATTATCTTTACCGTATCTGCTGGTGTAAACCGTTGTAAACCATTACGCAGTTGGCTTTCTTTTTTAAGGACTATGTCGATGACATTAAATCTAATTGTTCTCGTTTCATGCCTAAATCTTAAATTTCACTTTGCATTTGTGAAAGGTTTGAAACTTGATTAAATGGGTCAAGCACAATACCGACCATAATAAGATATGTCCTACGAACTATACATTTATAACTATCTGCCAGTGGAAAACATGGCTACTATTGTATTTTGTAAACGTCTATAATGTTATAAAATATTATTTGTATTATAACATCAAATTATAGGCTCCAAGAGGTCAAACAAAGGGTAAAAAAGAAATCTGAACTGATCACGAAGGATTTGAACCCAATTTGAAGTTGCATAGTGATGAAATAACCTGTATAAATCCCATTTAACCAAAGCAACGTTGCGAGGGGTTTCCATGCATTTCTTTTTAACACTGTTTTGCAGCACAGTGGCGCATGTAGGTAATTCAAACATATTCGCTTCATTTGCACAAATAATGAAGCAATATAAGCAAAGGTACAATTTTACTATGCACTAAGGCCACATTGCCCAACATTGCCTTGCATTCAGCATTTCAGTTGGGACAAATAGTCATTTCACTGAACTTGCTAGCATAAGAACAAATAATTCACGCCAAGTGACCTACCTCAGCTTCGAACTGATATCCAATAGAGAGGAGGTAATGGTAATGATGGGTTAGCAACGCCAGCATTTTTTAACAAAGTGTGCGCTCGCTGCTTGTTTGAATAAGTTCCCTTTGCGAGAGAGCGAACGAGAGGTAGGTATCGACTTATCGAATGTTTGCACTTGGAAATCGGCCCGAGTAGCGAAAGTTTGAAGCCGCTGAAGTCCCCGTGCGTGACTGCAGTGGAGGTCTCGGAGCTTTCCTTCCCGTGAATACAAAGCATCTCAGCTGAGAGGCTTAATTTTGCAACGATCAAACCTGTTGCGTCATCACAACCACCGAAACCTTTATCTTCGCTTATCTCGCAAAAACTGTCTGCATATTACCTAATAGATTAGTCGAAAATGTTTATCTTACAAATCAACCTTTAACAGAACAAACACATAGGGATGTAACCTACCAGGTCCAACCAACCTACATCATCTGACATCTCTTTCAAAATCTAAAATAGCTGATAGTGTAATTTAATGATTATGGAGTAGGCTAATATACTAATAAAAAGAACGTGACATTTTTGAGAAAATCAAATAAATTCTATTACACTTCTATAGTTTAGCAACAATGGTTATAACAGAAGATTAGGTTAAGACTAAAGGAATTCCAGCCCCGGTAGCGCAGTAGTGCACATAGAACATGTCAATAGGTCCCATGTGCTTCCCATGTGCTACTAGGAGGTCGGGATAGGGATAAGGTGTTCCAGAGTGAGGTGTGCGCTAGATAGAACGCTTTTCTTAATGTTCCAGAATGAAACAATCCTAGACTTGGCGATCCTGTTTTAGCCATCTTTAGCTGGAGGTCCAGCAATAAACTGAGACACTCCCTGGAAGGGGTACCAGCCTGACAGTCGAAAAAAGTTCACCATCCCGCTGGAGCACACCAAACCTATCACTTGTGCTCCAACCTGTAACATATATGGCGAAATGGATAACTGGAAATGATAGAAATATATTTCATGGTAGAAGAAGTAACTCAGATTGTCTCTATCGACCTGGGGAAGCCAGGAAAATAACCCTTGTTCAGGAGTGGTCGCCCTAAAGTAATTGAACTTCGGACCGTTTGATTACCACCTTGCTTCATTGCGGAGTCATAGATGAGCTAAGAAAGTCCAAATTCCCAGCATGCAAAATTTAAAAAAAAAAAAACACATTTTAATTGCAGTTAATATTTGTCTATCAGTTAAAATGAATTTGTTATAAAAATTCCATATTATAAAGCACAGTTCAAAGGTAGTAATACAGAATTCTATGTATGCATTTTCTGTCTCATGTTGATGTTTTCATTGAAAATCTTAAGAGAATTATTCCGGGAATAGCTTGGGGTGAGAGAATTTCTTGAATTTTGTGTCCGATCTGTGAAAAATGCTGAGTTTAAATACCAAGTTTGTAGATTATTCAAACATTTTGTTTTTGAGTTGTGTCATTCGTAGAAAAATAGTTACAGGCAGATACAATGCAAGGACACCCACGCATCCACCCTCCCCACATTAATAGTACACATGGCCAGATAACCAGAACTTCTAGGACGTTCCTTTCTTGAACGTTCTGGAGCTCCGCGGACATTTACTAGGACTATAAGCTAATAGTCTTGCGATGCCGTAGTCAGACGTGAGCTAGTGAACGGGTATCTTGAAAAGCGGTATCTTGCGAGAGAGTTTGTGACTAGTATGGTAGCGTGCAGAAAGTGCTGTTACTGTAAGGAATTAGAGGCGTCCTGTGTTCGACTCAGCGGCGAGGAGGTCATCCAGAAGCTATACCGCTATGTAGAACAAGAAAGTGAAGTATATATGAACAGAGGAACGAGACATTAGTGAAGTAATAGAATAAATGGAACAATGATATTAAGAAACGGTGAAAGCTGTATGGAGTGACAGTTTGAGAAACTGGACGAAGTCATATAACTCAATATATAAAGAAATATTGTGAAGTACTACAATAAACCATAATAAAAGAGATCTAAAGTTGGGCAGGGGAGCAATGTATTATTAGTCTCAGCAGAAACCTCACACATACGCCTTAGAATATAAACAAACTTCAGGCCTCTTGAGCGCTGTTAATACCAAGAAATGCGGAAATATTTCACATGACTGGTTGGAAGGTACATATGCTTCCCCACGATTGTCCACACTAGCTCTTGGATGAGTCCACCTCGATTTGTTTTGATGTCAAACTTTGATATCCTAACATTAATATGAACAGATATCAGTTCCAGGTTCAGGACAGAATAAAAGGTGGCACAGAGGCCAGGGTACTCTTGGTCCACTGTTCTTGCCTGACTTGAGTTCTTGCTTGTCAAGCGTGACTCTCGTTTATGTATCGAAAGACAATGCTCTGTCCCTTCTGCGCCACGTTGCGTGAATTCAAATTGTATTGTTAACTACATTACATCTACATAAGAATTATAATTACCAATCACATAACAAAAGAAGTTCCCCATTTATCATTATCATCATATTAATACTTTCCATTAGCGGCGGACCAAAACTACAAAAGGTTTTGTAAAGAGTTACTAGGCTTACCAAGATCAGCGCATAGGGAAGTACCTCTAGTAGAATTAGGAACGACAAGAAGAAATGGAACAATAATGGAAAGAATAATAAAATTTTGGTGGTGTTTCGCCAAAGAAGAAGCGGAAATTATGAAATTATGCATGGGACTGCAAAAGAGATTAGAGAACTCAAATAGCTAGTGGGTAGAGATAGGAGAAAAAAGATAGATTATTGAAATAGGTAAGACAGAGCAGGGCTAGCTTGGATGAGAACAGGAACATGTGGAGAAGAACTGGGAGAAAATGGAGAAGAGGATAGTAGTTAGAGAAACGTTGACGGGAAAGGAGAAAGAAAAGCTAAGAAGTATTAGTGAGCTCTTACAGAAAGTAAAAGGAAAATGGGCAAAACATGTAAAGAATATAAGAAGGAAGTTGAGGGGAGGTGAGAATGGCGCTAATTCAGTAACAAGGAGGCATGGAGGTTAAGAGCAGAGGAGAGGTCAGGTTGTCATGTAAGTCAAGGTAGCAACAAGGTAAAGACAAATAAATGTAGCATAACGTTGTACATTGTAAAATTTTGAAATAGGCACAGTAAATAATTAATTCATTCATTATACTAACTATTTATGTTTCAAAATGGCAACTTGGGTAACTGTCTTTGGCATCCACATTAAAAAATCTTAGTAAAACATGAAAATGCATCTAGAAAGAAAATATGTTTGTTTTTATTTCAACGTTAGTTCACTTTAAAGCGAAACTATGATAAAAGTACTCGAAATAACGCAGGATTGTTATTTTAAAGCTTAATGACTGCCACTATGTTTAATCTTGAAACGGTTTCATTCTCATAATGCTTCCAAAATAATGTTAACATTATTAAATTCCTATCTCTAAAAACACTCCGAAATATATAATGAACTGAGATACTCTCTTTTGGGTTACTGACACAATTTACGCTATACTTCGTTTACACAAAAAGAACCAGGAAGCTACCGGAGACATCGGTTAAAATGTGAGGAATTAATTACCTCACAAATGTAAAGACAAATATCAAAACTTATAAATTAGACAGAAAATTACTAGGCTATATTCGCAGTATCACCCTTTGTCCATTTTGATATAAAACTAATAATTTACTATTCCTTCCATGAGACTCTCCCTCTTTTATATCTATTGAAGCTTTCACCATATTTGCCTTGTATAATACTATTTACATAGCGACGGAGCTATGAACGACACTGTTGATTAAAGAAATATTAAGAATCTTCTATCAGTTTTAATGAATTGATCTTTCGATTTGGAGTATAGTTTGTCCATAAACGTATTCCACAGTGATAGAAAATTTTATACTTATATATAAAAAGGAAAGTAAAGAAGGAGAAAGAGAGAAAGAGAAAAAGAGATAAAAAGTGACTTAAATGTAAAATGAAGAACAATAGAACAAAGAAAGGGAAAGAAGATGAACCTTGGACAAGCAGATAGGATAAGAAAACAAATACAGGAGAGGAGAAAAATGAAATGTTCATTAAATGAGAAAAGGAAAAAAAAAATAGTACAGCATTACAAAGAAATGAAGAAATCGTTTAAAAAGTGATGAAAGAAAATAAAGACACATAAATTAAATGCAAAGCATAGTAGGAGGATAGAGAAAAAGAAAATACAAATACATCAGATGTAAAACATGATATATGAAATAAAAAGAAAAAAAATAGTAAATATAGATGAGAGAAAAGCAGGAAGTTCGATAAAAATGGAAGAAAATGTACACTAAGTGAGAACATAAGGGAATAAAAGCAAAAAGGTACGTGTAAAAATATGTTGGATAGAAAAATCAAAGAGAAAGGAAATCTAGATGAAAAAAGCCACAGAGATGAACGTCAATTGGAACAAAGGTGGGAACAGATAAGAAAAGATCTGTGAAGAAAGTTTAACAGAGGAGGAGAACGAAGGGCAGAAGGTACTAGATACTAGAGGAGATGGGACGATAAGGGAACAGGCAAGGGAACAGGAGAAAAGTTAAAGAATTAAGAAAAGTGCAGAAAGGAACCGTAAAGCAAGATCAGGAGAGAATATACAAACGAGTATGTGGAAAACAGAGTAGCAGAGAAAACAATAAAGTTGAGAACTGAACAAGAAAGAGTTTTTTTTTTCTTTGTAATTTACGTCCTCCAAAGTTAAGTCATATCGGACGGTGAATTAATTGGGTGAAATGATGCTCAAATGAGTCCAGGGTCCGTGGAGCTTAGAGTTACCCGACATTCATATTGAAGGATAACGGAAAACCCCGGGAAAAACCTTATCCAGGTAAGTCACCCTGACCGAGATTCAAACTTGGAACCTCTTGAACTAGAGGCAGACATGCTACCATCTGCGCTACCAAGGCGGGTTGATACAGTAATGTTTTGTATCAAACAAAGTTCCTAGTTGAAGCTACTTTGAAGCTATTATAATGTGTAGCTCAGGGTAAAACAATTAGGTTTCTCACAGGGTATGCGTGGATGTGTGTGAGAAGGATATTTAATGACACTGGAATGCCCGTTTCCAACTTATTTATTTACTGCTTCTTTTTATAGAACACCGAAATTGAAGTTGCCGACCAAGGGTTACCAATATCCCTGTTTAGAGTTACTGACGGCAGAATGTTTATTACTCGATAAACTTTATTCGTTCCTCACGTATATATGAACCTACAAATATCCAAGACAGAACAAAAGGACTGCCCTAATAGGCTTCACGCCTAGGACCGCTCTAATCGGCTCCACGCCGAAGACTCTTGTCCACAGCTGCGGGTGTGGGTGTATATGTCACTTTCACTTTCTGAAAGCCCTCTTCATTCAACCAAAAATCTCTTTGTGGCTGTTTTGTCATGCCAATCTGAATGGTCCAAAGAATACCCTATTCAACAAGTCAAGTGAGCCCCTTTAGAAGACTGCTAAGGACACTGTTTCTTACATTGCTTTTGTTATAACAACTTTCCCCCACAACTGCTTTTCGCCTCAGCTGCCCTTGCACGTGTCGTTACAAAGAACCAACATTCCTTTGACATCCATCATGATTCTTTACTTATGGCAAACCTTAATTTCGCTATCAGGGTATATATATATGTATAAACAAGATTGGTGAATTAATCAAATAATAAATGGAGGAAGGCATTCAAAATTAGTGGCAACACTCCCTGCATTTGGCACTATCACCGGTAAATCATGTAAGCTGATAACGATGAAAAATAAGAGCATCTTCCGTCTGTTAGCTGTGAGTTTGCAGACAATTTTGTTTAATAAGACATTTTTAGTAAATTTAATTGTAGGCTGTTATCTTTAGTACTCTAAATATGTTCAGTAAATACAAACAAAGATGCTTCATTAAAATTCAGTTATCAATGCTCGACAATGGCGTACGGAATAATTGGAAACTTGTGGTAGACAGATTTTACCATATCCTACCGTATCTAGATGGGCGAATGTACTTCGTAGAGGAAGGGAAGACGTTTGTCAAAACGTGGGGCTGGCAGACCGCAATCAGCAAGTGATACCTGTGAATGTTTTTAGAGCACTGCAGGAAGAACATCGTTGTTGGACATGTATATGAGCTCATGTAATCTATACCTTTTTGTGAAAATGAAATTACCACTTAGAAGAGTTTGCTTTAGAACCAGACAGGCAATTATAGCAGCAATAGAGTAGTCTGTTCGAATATTAGGACAACAAGACGCTGTGAATGGTACCCGACGACTGCCTGATGTGTGCAGGCGAGTTCGTGTTAGAGGAGATTATCTCTAAGCACTGCAATAATGTGAATGCTCCATAAATATTTAATTTGTTGTTAAATTCAAATGTTTCCATTAATTATTGAATGATAAACAACCAAATATTACATAAGATAGAACAATACGTGTGCATGCAGCCACGGAAAAGAAAGATGAAAATGTGAACATTCTGATGTAGTATTAATATTTATTTGTCTACTCACACCCCTACAAAGACATTCTTACAAAATATTATTGTTAAAAATTCTTCTTGTAAATCGAGATAAAAATTTCACTACATATACTGATGCATTTATTGACATATGAAGGTTACCGTGGAGATTGTTTGTTTGTTTGTAATTTACGTCCTCCAACGTTAAGTCATATCGGACGGTGAATGAATTGAGTAAAATGATGCTCAACTGAGTGCAGAGTCCATGGAGGTTAGAGTTACCCAACATTCGTCTTGAAGGATCAGGGGAAACCCCGGTAAAACCTTATCCAGGTAACTCACCTTGGCCGAGATTCGAACTCGGGACCTCTTGAACGTGAGGCAGACATGCTACCACCACGCTACCGAGGCGGGTACCGTGGACAGGTTACTAATCAATACCCAGGGGAAAGTTTAGATTTTTAGAACCACATCGCTATGCAAAATTTTGAAATTTCTTACTGTTAATCTGGCGGTAGGGGAATAGCAAATTTCCACTCGAAAAAAGTATTTGAAAATTCAAAAGATGTTAGGACTGGACTACAACTACAGAAGTTTGGTATAAATTGTGTTGTTTAATAATCTATTCGCAAAAGATTTAAGGTATATTTAAAGTACTATAATAATTGCGAGAAAATCAACACAAAGAAAATATTCGATGTAAAGTGTAGTCAAGCGTGGGAGCATTTTCTTGGAAATGTTTCTGCCTCATCTCTGGGAGATTTCAAACCTAACTGCAACTTTGGTATTTATCGCAGTTTTTTTCGGGTTATCCTGTTGAAGACACATGCGGAAACACACACACACACACACACACACACACACACACACACACACACACACACACACAGGGGGGGAGAGAGGGTGACAGAGAGAGTAGAGGGAAATAAATACACATTCAGTTCTTTCTAATAATACATTTTTGTGGTTGCATTGGGTATCAAAACATGCATTTCTGGTGAAATACAAGTAGAAATTTCTGAACGGTAAATTATGAATGTCGCATTCGAAGCTCCCGGGTTTGATTTCTCACGACCTGACATTGATATTTATATGGTTTTTCCTTTGTCAGTAGAAGAAATCAGGGATATTTTCTCATCCGCCATGAACACGTTTCAAATATTTACCTTCCATTTCTTTCTCATATGTCATGTGTGCTTCTAGGTTTCAGGGCTATGCCAATGCGAATGCTTGCTGAATAGGAAACAGTACAGCTAGTGGACACTGGAGGACTGTTTGGTTATTCATCGCCAATTTTTGGCATCTACAGCATTGGATCTGGTCTTTAACTTTAGGAGACTTCCACGCGTCTGTGCGGTCTGTGTGCCGGTGGTCTAAGGCCTCTTGGATAGGAGTTCCTTCATGTCATTCCTTCCTCTTAGGGATGATACCTGAAATAGGTATCGCGCAGGTTGTAGCGCGGCAGGTCACCCTCCGTGTACGTAATAGATAAGGTAAGAGGAAAACAAGATAAAAGATTGGGGGAGAGGGGTTGGAAGGAAAGGATAAGAGGAAATGAAATAACTGAAAAAAGTTGTGTTTGTTCTTTTTATCTTTTTTCTTTATGGCGAGTAAGATAATTTGATCTTTCAGAAAGAAATAATCAAAAATAAATCCTCCTTGTCTGTTCTGCCACGTTAAAGCGTGCTGCAACAGCGATCAAATCACTTTATACAATGTACTAACGTATGTTACCTAGGTTTTTCTACCGCGCCCCGTTACACAAAAACCGCATTGTCCCCGTATCTGAATGTCGGTTATACCAATATCTGCACTTATGGCGCACGTCTATCGCATTGGCCATAACTCATCCGTAAAAAGAGATAATATTTAATGCATTAGGAAGTGTTTTGAGTGGCGGGCGCAAGGGGCATAGTCGCCATGTTGGCGGAAATGACGTGGGTGTGTGATTTAGGGCCACATTACAAGAACCATATCCGCTCAATGACCAATCGTCAATCACGTAGAGGGCGGGTAGCAAACAATGTCTGCTGATGACGACATAGCTCTCACCTCCCCCTCCCACACGTACAGCCGTTTAAGGGAAATCTCGCATCACTGCATTAGCAAAGTGTTCCTCAGACCTCCACCAATCTCACGTCAAAATACAATGAGCAAGCAGTACGTATGTGTTCGTGAACACTAGGGAATATGTGCGGTGCGAAATACCAAAAATATTGGCAAGAGCTAGATTACTTGGACTTGGATATAAACACGTTTTATGATATACAGGACGCTCCAGCTGCACGGTTATGTGACACCAGTGATTTCATGTACTTCTGTACAAACTGACCTTATTATCATATTATCATATTTCTAATTATCCTGTAGCTGAAAGGGAATGTCGAAATGCAGTAGTTTAAACAATAGGCAAAACTTTAAATTGGTGATCGCTATGTAATGACTGTGAAATTGCATTCTCTTTGTAGATTAAAAATAAAATGTACAACGACTTCCCATACACTTCAGAAAAACATTAGCATTATAAAATTAACGCGAATAACAAGGGATACCTCAGAAATGATTCTTCTTCTTCACAAGACGAACAGACAGTGTCGAACGTGAGGCTATCAACCTGACGGGTGGCCTCGCGTCCACATACGCAAGGCAGAGATGGGCGATTATCCAAACTGCGAGAGGATGTCTGCATCTCGCACCGCCGGCCGGAAGTTGGCTTTCGAGACCGGGATTCGCTACCTTTTGCAGCTCCTCAAATTCCTCACAATGCTGGTGGGCACGGTTCCTATACCCTGGACTTAAAACCCGAACCTACCCCCCCTCCAAGAGTAGGATCGAAACCGGGCGCAGAGAGTGGCATAGAACGAAAGCACAATGTTCCAACCACAGGGCTCAAAAGTGTTTCAGCCTACAACAATTGCATTTGAGAAAAGGTGTGTTTTAGCAGGCTCTACATTTTCTGTGGAGTAAGTGTTTTCCTGTCTTTTATGGTTTACCTTGATGCAAAAGTAGTCCAGAATGAATTTACCAAAATTCGCAGAAAATTCAAAATATACATTTAAATTTTCATGAAATTATCTTACATATATGGGTTAATAATAAAACTCTATTTGGTCATTTTTGATGACATCAACATCAACGTCTTTGAAAGATGCTTAAATAACTAGTTTTATATTTAAGCATCATACACACATACACACAAGCACACGCGCACACACATACGCACACAAGTTTGAAGGTAGAGATGACGTTCTCAAAGCACCACGTTGGTAAGACAGATGTAACGATATTCTCATGTTTGAGATGCTGCGAGGTTTCATTTTGAACATTTCGAAGTTCTAGGTTTAGAACAGGATTATGCATATGGGTAGATGTTGCAGATGATGGAATTGATGTTCTCTTAGATTTCCTCGAAGTTGGATTCTGGATCTTACCTCGGCTATTCTTGTATGAGTATGAGATTCTATTTCAGGGTGCGGTCTTAGATGAGAAATGATGGTGGAGTAAAATAAATTCTGGTTACTTTTCTTTTTTAATTGTAAATTTAATTTTGATAAACCTTTTTAAATAATTTTTTAAACACTGAATAAATAATCACATTTGCTAACGTCAATATTACATAGTTTTAAAAACAATTATGTTGCTTTCGCAATGTTTTATGCACTTCACCCTTACTGCAAGTTTACGGATACTAACACACACATTCATTCTCTAAGGGCCTGTATTACGATCTCCGGTTACTAACCGAAGTTTGTCACCTTTCAGTTATCGATAACTATTGGTTAGGTTCAGTAACTCGATTTACCTGTAGGTTCGTACTCTTTGAATTATGGTGGAATGTGAACGGTTGGCAATATTTTTCTCTAAGATTTTACCTTGTTTGCAATGCTATCTTGTGTTTAGAATGTGAATTAGCGGGAAAACCAAACAGGTGTAGTAGCATCAGGCGTCTTTTTTAACTTTTTAGTAGCTGTTTTCTGTACATTTTCATTAAAAGTTCATTCGTAATAAGGTTTAGCGTAGTTCTGTATATTTATTATTAGTTCTTTTACAGTTTAGATTTTTCCATAGTGTTAGATAGATTCTTTTTTATAGAGTTAGGTTAGTGTTATAGGTTATGTAGTTTATACTGTTTATTTTACAGTTTACTTTCCTCTGGTAATGCTTTAACGAAACGCAAATTCAACATTGCGCCCATAACATTTTACCCTTTGCGAAATGGAATGTGTACTACTTCAGCATGTTTCTGATCTTTTATACATATCTACCCATATAGTGTTGCGTGTATTTTCCGCATTGGTTCACCATACTTAGGCCCGGTTTCATAAAAGATAATCTCAGTTCAAGCATATGAAAATGATCTTCAGTTAAGCTGAACTTAGAATTTTGGTTGCATAAACATTGATCTAAGTTAATGGTCTCTTGATCTAAGATCAAACCTAACTGGTGAATTTTCTCCATTGAACTTAGATCAGCAGAACTGCAGAATTTACACAATAGTTTCTGAGAAGAAATAAGTAGTGCAGCGTTAAATAAATAGTAAATAAAGCATTTTTGTGGTTACTTGCATAAATAATTAGCCTCTTTATTTCACAAATATATGTTAAGGATGCATCGTGTTCATAAATTATACATTTTTATTATTTTCAGGATTCAGATTACTCTGATATCTCTGATCATTAGAATTTTCAATTTGAACGGTCTCCTCGTGTTTTCCAACAGAGGAAATCCCATCTCAGAACTAAATGACAGAAAATTCAAAATGAGATTTCGACTATCAAAGCATGTAACCAAAGAACTGGAGAATAGGCTACATGCACAATTAAGTACACAAACCATGAGGAAATACGCACTTAATCCAATATTTATGATCCTTCTCGCATTATGGTTCTCTGCAACTGAAATCTTCCAGATGGTGATTAGGAATATATTCAATATAAATAAAGAGACTGAGTTTAGAACAATACACAAAGTTACAAGGGAGATTGCAGCTTTAAGACCTCATTTCATCAGGATGCCTATGGAAAAGGATGAAATAAGAAGGGTTGTGGGAGATTTAAAATTAGCGGAACGCATCTTCTCTTTTGCTTGAACTTCCATTTTTTGTTTATGTTTTCCAGCTTACAGTATTGTAAACATATGAAAATCAAAAATATGTACATTGGGAATATAATAGAGATAAAGTAAGTGAAATGACTAACTTTGATAAATACTGTTTCAATATGGAGTAAATTCTTTTACTGTTTATTTAAAATAATATTATTTCTAGGACAAATAAACAAAGCGAAAGATTTATGTAGTTTTTCTTATGTCTAGATTGGCTACCCTATGCACTTAAATTAAAGTGTCGAATAATTACGATAATTCCAACTTTATTTTCAACATGTCACAAATACAACACATTATATATAAACATATATATATATATATATATATATATATATATATATATATATATATATATATATATATCAACACTTCCCTTCCTCTCTTAAATTCGATTCGATATCCAATCTCCTCCAAAATCCGTGATATGGCTTCTTTTGAAAATCGATAACACAGTCGGACCTATTCTTCGTCCACTCCTGGAAATTATTATTAAATTAAATTATTTTTGCGCCTTTTAGTCTTTCTTCTATTAAATAAATACGTGCCATTATTTCATGCTCAGAATTGCTGTCGACATTCAATCTAGGCTGGACGTGCGCCATTTTTTTGTGTAGAAGGTAAACTCCAAGTTATCTCACTAACGGCTACTCGAGGTGAGGGTTAGTTTACCTCCAGAAATAACTCACAGTTAGCCCTTAACCGTAGGTCGTAATACAGACATCGGCGTGTAACTCCAAGTTAACCGTTAACGAACACCTTAACCAGAGATCGTAATACAGAACTTATGATGGCTAAACGCAGAAAAAGCAAGCTTCATTCAATCTCGGTGTACTGATTCTTTCGTTGCAATGGAAGTCAACATTTTGCTATTGGACCACGACACAGACAATTATAAATTTAATGGTTGTTAGATTCAATAATATTTTCTTTAATTATTCTTTTAAATTACTTTTCAAAACGGTTCAACATTCAAAATAATATTTTTGCTTAATTGAAATTAATTTTGTGGTTACCAAATCGTCTTTTATCCAATATCATTAAAATGTATGTTAAATAACACTGAACGTAAAATAACTGTTTCAACACACACATACACACATTCACACTATTCTTAAAGAACATTATCCTATTATCCTTTCACGCTGACTGTAAGGACATCCCCGAGAGGGAGGGATTAGATGAGAGAATGCTAAAGTTGGCAGATGGGATACGACAGCAGAGGGCAGGAACCCTAGCGATTACTCTTCTGAATTCTCATTGCAACCGCTCCCCTCTGGACATATACATCCTTAAAGGGGCACGGAACCTCCCCTGTTGCGGAGGAACAGTACTTACAGAGGACAATGGACCTGTCATGCGCTCATTTCGTACCCTGATGTAGACAACCAAGATGAAAGTTGTAGTCGGATGAAATGGAGGTACCACACTTCCGACGATTGTAATTATCCTTCCAAATATTCCCCTAGTTAGCCGGAAAAGCCCCAGAGAAAATCCGTGACTTAGAATGGTCGAGTACATAAATCAAACCCATAGCCTCCAGAAGGCGAGCTTATTTCACGTTGCTCTAGATAAACTTGTTATGACCTTCACAGTCGCACACACATCACGAAATTGACGCATATATACGCGCTGCAACATTAAAAAAAAACGCCTTCTTCAATTCAAAGCACCACCAAAGATGTAGACACCCGGATCTTTAACTAAAAACATTTTCTAAGGTTCGAAGGTCCTAAAATATGTAATCTGCTGTGTAATACCGGTATAAAATTTGGTGAAATAGTTTCTCTGCCAACTTTGTATTAGGTAAAATCTCATGTGTTAACTGTGCATGAATTTATCTATCCTACATCGTTAATTACCTTTACTATTGTGTACATTCAATGAGCAAAGTATTGCACTGGATTACAAAAGTCGATACCAACATTTAACTGGAAATACACTTTTAACACCCTTAAAACCTTGGTGCGCGTAAATGTGTGTGTGTGTGTGTGTGTGTGTGTGTGTGTGTGTGTGTGTGTGTGTGTGTGTGTGTGTGTGTGTGTGTGTTGTGTGTGTGTGTGTGTGTCTGTGTGAATAGTCTAACTCAAAACTGAAAACCAGAAGAAATTTAAAGCAAAGTACTTTCTTTTTTAGAAAATTTACGTTCCCCAAACCACCAAACCACCTTTTAGAATGTTCATGTTCTGGAGGCGATTTTCTTAAAAAAATTTGTGTTGCATGCTTAGAATAAATTGAACTCAAATGACAAATTTCATATTAAACAAACTTTTTCTTTTTGAGTTGTGCTACTCATCCATACACACGTACAGATAAGCAGACCGTTTGTTCTTAAAATGTACTTTTCGATGCAGATAATTTAGAAAGTTTACTTCCACTGAAATCTTGATATCGTGTTTCTGGGTGGAATGCACTTTTCCCCTACTTACTGTATGTATCAGAGACTGCAAAATGATCAAGCCTAACTGAATAGAGAAAGGTAGATGTATTTTATTTTAAATTGCGTCCTGCAACGGTAAGTCATATCGGACGATGAATGAAATAAATAAAGTAGTGCTTAAGTAAACCCAGGGTCCATAGAGCTTAGAGTTACCCAACATATATGTTTCAGGATAGGGGAAAACCCTGGAGAAAAACCTTACCCAGATAACTCACCCGGACAGAGATTTGAACGTGAGGCACACACGCTACCATCTACGCTACAGAGGCGGGTTAGGAAGCTGCACGTTAACATTCAATTTCAATGATTGGAAGGCATGCTTCATAACAATGGTAAACAGCAGCGCGTCTCTTATTGATATCAATAGTCTGGTACTGAAATATTAGCAAATGAACACAGGAACACGGGTTCATTTTAGAAACGAAGGTAAAAGAGGGGAAATAAGTAATGTGCTGAAACAGATAAACTTAATTGATATATATTTATTGTGCATATTCCAAAATTTTACAATTTACAACTTTTGGCTACATTTATTCGTCTTTACCTTGTTGCTACCTTGGCCTGCATGACACCCTGGCCGTCTGCTCTGCCAGGTAGCTCTTAACCTCCATACCTCCTTGATTACTTAATTAGTCCCTTTCTTCCCGCTTATCTTCATTTCTTACATTTTTTTACATTTCTGGCCCATTTTTCTTTTACTTTCTGCAAGAACTCACCAATACTTCTTACCTTCTTTTCCTCTCTGCCCGTTATCATTTTTATAGCTAACTATGCTCTTCTCTACTTTCTCCCCACTTTCATTTCCAAACCTTTTTTCTCCATATTGCAACCTCCTCGCATTCTGTTACATAGTATTCTATGCTTGCTTTTCCCCCATACAATTCCCCTTTTCCCTACCTTTTATCCCTCTTAGAAATAATATTCCTGTTCTCATCCATGCTAACCCTTCTCTCTCTTGCCTATTGCAGTAATCTACATATGCTTCTCGTCCCCAATTTCGTTTTATTGCTTGTAAAATTATAAAGATTTCATATTTTCTATATTTCCCCATATTTCCTAAATTTCTATATCTTCTATTCTGCATTTTACTAATTTACCCACATCGCTTGTATTCCTTTCCACTAATCTCCATATATCTCCCATTCCTATTTTTCCATAATTCCTCCTATCTCTGCCCACTAACTATTTGAGTTCTCTAATCTTTTTTGCTGTCTTATGCATAATTTCATAATTTTCCCTTCTTCTTTAACTAAACACCTATACCAAAATTGTATTATCCTTTCCATTATTATTCCATTTATTCTTGTCTTTCCTGATTCTACTAAAGCTGCTTCCCTAGGTGATGACCTTGGTAAGCCTAGTAGCTCTTTACAAAACCTTCTCTAGTTTTGGTCCACCATTTTGTTTACCTCTGTGCCCTTCTCCTAGATCTCCATTGCATACAACATTTTGGATTCAACTAGTGCTTCGTACATTCTTTCTATACATTTGATTGTCATTTCTAGTTTATATTTACATATTCTTATTCCATTCATTTCCGCCCTTTTGCTTCAATTTTTCTCCTGTGTGCTCCCCCACTTTCCATTGTTATTCAACCTTACTCCTAACTATTCAAATTCATTGACTACTTCTACCCTTTTGCCATTTAGTACCCACTTTTCATCTTTTTTTAGTTTAACTCCCTTCTTGAAGACCATAACTTTCGAATTATGTATGTTTATTCTTATTCCCCACTCTTCACTGGATTTTTCACTGATGCCTTTTGCAATCCGACTACAGTTATAGATCATACCATTAAGTCATCCTTATATAGCAGTCCAGGAATTTATTTGTTTGCTATTGCCGGACATTGCTGATTTCCTTCTTTAACCTTATCTATTATCTCATCTATAAATAAGTTAAATAACATTGGACTCATAGCAGAGGTGGTTAAGCATTTCCTGAAGAGCCTAAACTACTGTGCACTTTTTCGGCATCATTCCATGCACTCGGCAATAAATAACTATCCTTACCCTCGTCAGCACTTCTGGACTTACACGAACATTTTTTACAAGATGGAAACCTTCTGCATATAATACGTCGTTCTCAGTTTATACTTGAAAAGCTTTGCATTTGTACCCCGCCCACGCTGCATACAAACGAGAATGAAGAACAAAATATGAAAGCTGTAAAAATTCACAAAAGCAGGAATGGAAATAAGCAGAAACAGTAGAGTTGCATTACCTTGAAATGCCTCTGTGCTGTAAGTGGTTACATACAACGCTATCGAATTCTTGAATGTAGGTCGCTCTTGCCTTGTATGTATGACGATATTATCACAATGGGGTTCACAAACAATATTGTGACAAGGTAGAGGCTGACGAAACATCGGCGCCATTAGCTCTTGCATCCAGCTCTTTCAATTTTCCTCGCTATGTAAGTCCCTTTTTTGCAGTACCTCGTTTAGGGTAAACGTCTCAGTGCTGTGCCCGATTCCAACGCTGGATATAGTATAAATTGAATTTAAAGATATCCGTTTAATAGTTCAGTACTGCTTCAGCAAAAACTGCTTCCATGGCTATAGATTATTTTATGTTGTTACAGAAAATGACCACATACAAAGAGAAATAATCTTAAAACACTTTTTGTACCCTAGCTATGGTTATTTAGGTTGCAGTAAGTCATTTATTTGTGTGCTTTTTGAAATTTGCTTTTATAGCAAATGAAAGATATCTGGTTTCTCTTTCCACTACTACTTCTTTGGAAAGGTTAAACTTCTACCAACATTCACACTAATTAGAACAAATCTTTGCAATAATGGCTTCATTACACATTTTATTGAAGAATTTAGGACAGCAAATCGATAATTATTTAAAAGTCGCATGGTTCTAAGTGAGCCTAGATATTTCATAATTATCCATGGCACTGAGAGAAATAGTAAAACAATGACACCACTTTAAACATCACAGTGTAACTTCAAAACATTAAAACGGTATAGGTACATTGGAAATAGGTAATACCAAAAGAAAAACTGTTCTCGTAAATTGTAGCTTTTAAAAAGATCTATGAATTTTTACCACTTACAAAAAATTCCTTCCCAATTGTCATTCCTAGAAAGATTGCTATACAAATTTTATTTCTAATCTTGAAATCAAAGTATTTTAAACAAAATTGTTTGGACTAAAATTTTGATAAAAGATATTCCATTTAAAGCATTATTTCAATTCAGAAAGTTGTTGAAAATATTCATGTTGCTTCCTAGATGATGCTCAACCTAATACCAAATTATTGAATATTTCCGTTTAGCGTTATGCTGTTTACACACTCTCACTCATACAGATAGCCCACACTCAGGCATGGACCTCTTTCTTAAAAAAAAAAAAAAAAAACCTTTTCGTTAAACATAGCACCTTGAAACTTCTTTTTGTTCCATTTATACCGCGCCTTTAACTGCAATGTTCATATCGGCGGCCATTCTCCTTTGGAACATATTGAAGGAACATATCGTCTTAGTTGGGCTTTAATCATTAGATCACGCACACTTTCGCACTCTCATTCATACTTCCAGACTCTGGGGAAGATGAGTAATTATCTTGGTCGGAGAAGAATCCCGAGCCTCAGCGCCGGGAATCGAAACCGGGACTGTAGCGGCAGGCAGGTGCTCTAGCGACCGAGCTACGGGACCAGCCAAAACTTTATTTTACTGTTGCTAAATCAAACTTTCGACTGCAAGGAATCATGAAATTGGACTGATTGAGAAATCACCCATAAACTTACGTTACACCCCTTCGTTCATTTTCAAGGCGTGCCTTAAATGGAAAATTTACATATATTTCTGGTCAGTTTATTATGATGGCTGAGCAGTGAATATCACGTAGATGATAAATATAGCTCTGTGGGTTGGAATTCCCCTTGGAGACATCTTGTTTTTGCAAGTTAAAAACAAAAATGCTCTATATTTTTAACGGAAAAAATGTATTTGAATTATAAGTTCTTCATTCTTAAACAACACAGTAACTTATTTATCTATGTTTTACAAATAAATATTAAAAGAAAAAGATTTATACTTCTTCTTCTTTACCTTATCCCAATTATACCACTTATGGTGGTGTTAATTCTTGATCCTCTATCCCTTAAAATCAGGTCTGAAGAACCGAAGCCTTGGATCTGACAGAGAACCAGGATGGGTGATTAGCTAAATGCCTGGTGTGAGGCTGAGAAAAGTGGATGACAGTATGAGGGGGCGGTTTGAACGATAGGAAAGGTGATGTTGGAGCAATTGGTGGAATGTTGGCGGGGGAAACTGGAGATCCCGGAATCCACCACAACTCTCACTGTGCGGCCACCATGATGAGAGTCGAGCTGTCTAACCACTAGACAACGGCGCGGCCTCAACAAATATTTACACATGTCTCTAAATTAACGAACTGTCTTAGCAGACACTAAGTCAGGTTACTACAAATTCATTCAGAATGAAGACAACACCGGAAATCCAATGTGCAAGTGGGAGAAACAAAATCAAACAGTGAATGATTTTAATATATGACGGTGTTCTCCTGAACAGTGAATCACAAACACTAATAAAAACATTATACTAAGTGGTGGACAGTGAACTGCATCAAATTATGATTTAGAGAAACCTTACGTACAAAGTCCATTCTGAAAAATTCAGAAGTTTAACCCTCTACAGCCCGAATTTGTTTACTGCGGTGGTATAAATGATTTTCCCAGTATTATTTTTTAAGTTTCATTACGAAACTTACAAGCGTTTGTCAAATTAAAAAAAGTAATTTTAATAAAAAATAATATTAGGTACTTTGAAGTCACAATGGGCCACAAAGGCTATAGCAGAAATTATTTAAGGCATTACATATAGATGAATCAAAGTAAAAGCTATACTCTATAACTGGACTATACAATAACTATACAATAACTAATTTTTTACTGACCTTTTCTCTGTCAATTTCCAAACAATGTACTATATCATAAAATTACAATTGTGTATAGGCTATTACAAAATTTATGAAAAGAAAGACAATGCATTCTAGATCTGGGACATATTGATATAAGAAAACAACATCATATGAAGTATATAATCTCTTTAGTAACATTTATGCTGTTTACTGAATTATTTTGAACACTACTGACAAGAAATTGAAGAAAGACAATTTTCGTCAACAAATTTTTCAAAATAGTGTATTGGTGGCTGTAGAGAATCAGAATCTGCAAATAACAGCCATTTCTATGGAATTATTGGTTGCGCCAATCGGTCTCTTGAAGTTCTCCACATTACATTGTTATAGCTTGTTTCAGAAATATCTCAATCCCTTTCTTCTACATCTGGGACAGGAGAGGCAGAGATGCTGCTTCATTTACACATAACTCATCAGCTGATTCAAGCTCACTTTCTGATAAAAATAATTGACCTAAAACGAAATTGATTTTGAAAGCTTCACTTTGTTTACGACGTGTAACTATCAAATATATGGTGTATGTCAGAACTTTAATTCACACATTTATGCTTTATATGCAAAGGGACACACACACACACACACACACACACACACACACACACACACACACACACACACACACGACTGGACATTGAAGATCTGAATGTCAGACCTTCGGTCTCAAACCAGATCAGGGCTAGGCCCTCTACTGGCAGTGGAGTGTTTTGTTTGGAAGGATAATATGCGGCAGAAGATGAGGTTGAAGTTATATACAAGCCATCTGATGTATTATTTCATGTGCCTAGAAGCAGCCTTGGGCGTTTGTATGGCTCTCCATGATCGATGTCGTACTCACCTAGATCGCGGATGAGGGAGTTGAAGTTGTGGGAGAGGTTTTGATAGAAGGAACGTCAAAGGGTATGGATGTAGTCTGTCATTGTGGGGATACGTAGGTGACGTCGGATAACTAGATTGGGGATGTACCAAGGGGAGTCAGTGGCAATGCGGAGTAATCGGGATTGTAGAATTTCAAGGCGGTGTAGGTGAGAGTTGGCTGCTACTCCCCATATTTCACTGGCGTATGTGATGGCTGGCCGGAGTGCCTGCTTATACAGGAGCAGTTTTATAGGCAGAGTCATCACCGATCATCGGTTATAGAGAAGGTATAGCATACCCATTCTTTTGCTAACTTTATTAGCCACATATGTAATGTGGTCTCTCCACGTCAATTTGATGTCGAGTAGAACACCAAGATACTTAACGTAAGTTTCTAATGGACGTCCTTACCAGCTAGGCGAACTGGTGGAAGATCCGCTATTCGTCTTCGAGAGAAGGTGATGGTGGCTCTTCTGTGGGTGGACGCGTAGGCACCAACGTTCGAACCAGGTGGTGAGGAGGTCAGCATATTGTTGAATCCTGCGAGTACATAGGTTGAGCTTTGATGATGTGGAGGTGACAGCTGTAACGTCAGCAAACAGATACAGCGAGCAGCGTGGCAGGGATGGTAGGGTGTTCCTGTATAGAAGGAAGATATAAAATAAAATAAAAAACTAAAAAAAGAGGGAGAAAACTATATGGAATTTTAGTATGAAATTTTGGACAAATACTGTGATACTCCAGTGTGCACCCATAAGCAAACTTATTATGGTGGCTATTGTGGTCCACTCTAACTTTCAGGTAACGTAATTATTTTGTTCGAAATAATATATGATGTTTCGTGCTTTAAACTATAACTTTACTCTTACTCTTGGTGCCTGACATTTTTCTTTCAAATTATATTGCAAAGATATATAAAATATATTTGTTAAAAGTGTCACTAGTAAGATTAAAATGCAAAATGGTTGTATGTGTTGCTTTAGCTTCAACCTGTGAAGTACATTATGAACTAAATAACCAAACAAGCCACATCCAAGATGTTCATGTTGTGACTTTCAGGTTACAAATGTCCACAATGGAAAATGTTCATCATAGGATAACAAAAGAACGTTAAAAGTTGTAGTTACTTCAAAGTAACATTGGGCCATAGAGGGTTAAAATTGTATATTAATTATAAATATTAAATACTAGGTGGTCTCATATATAAAAGTTGGTTTTTTGGCTTTGGTGTTTTGGGAAGTATATTGGGTTTCTTTGGTTTGGCAATGCTACTTACAGGACGCCATGGCTAGTGTTACGTAAATTGCGAGCATGTATCAGTCTTCAGTTGTTAATAACAATCAAGAAATGGAGATAAAGTTCGAACTTAGAGTTCTATAACACTACTGGAAATAAGGCTATAAAGCCACTGCAGAAGCTCGAAGAACATGTGAAGTGCAAGGAGAAACTGTCCTTAGTGAGCATGTGGCACAGCGATAGTTCTAACGTTGGAGACAAAAACACTAAAGATTTTCCACGTTCTGGAAGACATGGAATATTGAGGATAGACGCCAAGAATCTTCTTCTTCTTCTTCTTCTTCTTCTTCTTCTTCTTCTTCTTCTTCTTCTTCTTCTTCTTCTTCTTCTTCTTCTTCTTCTTCTTCACTTCACGGCATGGGCAGAGTGCCCGTTCCGTCTCACAATAATTGTTCCTTCCATCTCTTTTTAGGTCTACCAACATCTCTCTTTCCATGTGGCTGATATTGAAAGGCAATCTTAGGCAGTCTTGTTTCGGACATTCGTTGTATAGGCTGCATCCATTCCTTTTGATATTTTTCAATTTTGCTACTTATCGAGTCTACGTTGAGTTCCTTTCTTATGCCTTCATTCCCTATTCTATCCAACCTTGTGCATCCCTTTGTTTTCCTTAAAAAGTTCATCTCTGCACTTTGAATTTGGCTTTTCATTTTCTTCGTGAGTACCCATGGCTCAGTTCCATGCCTCAGGGACACTCCATTTGGGGTTAATACAACTGGGGGGCAGGAGGAGCTCCAGAGCCAAGGTGAAGGCAGTCCTCCTACGGGAAGAAACCCCTACAGAAAATCTACTGTGCAAGGGGCTGGTAACCCTTTCACAGGAAATTCAAGTTACTCAGTCTTCTCACAATAAACAGCCGGATGGATTTATTGGTCAGCAACTGGCAAGGAAAAAAGGATAAACGCCAAGAATTTGCGAGAAAATCCACAAAAGAGTACCCGTAGTCTTTCAGAAGAACTTGGCGTATCAAAAGATGCCATACATCGCCACATTAAGACACTTGGAATATCATACAGAAACTGTAGGTCTGTACCTCATGAAGTAACACCTCAACTGGCTGATCGTAGAATGAATATCTGTCGTCAGCTTATCCGCAATCCCATAAATAATAGATTTGTTAATAGAATTGTCACTTGTGATGACATTACCGAAACCCTGATACCTCGAGACAGTGGCTTGATCTCTGCCAACCTGCCAAAGTCATCGTTAAAAAGAATCAGTTCGGTCCCAAAGTTTTGTTGTGTGTCTAGAGGAATTTTGAAGGTATGTTTCACTGGAAGTTTGTTTCAAACGGATGGCGGTAGATGCAAAACTTTATTCTCAACAACTGGAACGAGTTCATGGAATTTAAAGACGGGGATACTAAGCATTAGTTAACCTAGAGTTCTATTGCAACAGGACAATGCAACACCCCATACTGGACGAACAACCATGGAAAAAATTCAGGTATTGGGAGGAATGGAACTGCTACCACACAGCATACAGTCCTGGTCTCGTACCATCAGATTATAACCTTTTCGATTCATAGCTCATTTTCTACGTGGAAGAAATGTTGACAACTTTCAAGCAGTGCAAGTGGGCGTCCTGAATTTTTCACATGAAAAACCAGAGACTGGTACCATCGTGGGATAATAAGCCTCTCTGAACGATAGCTTGAAAATTAGTTTCTTAAAAATGACATTACTTTTAAGACAGTATCTATAGTTAAGGAAGTGCATGCAGTGTTGCATTGTAGGGGAACACGAGTCCATAAAATTAAAAAATAACACATAATATTCGTAAAAAAATTTAGGAAACACATTTTATGTCTCATGAAATGTCTTAAGCGGCTCATATTGTTAATATTTTTTGAGAACATAATACATTTCAAAAGTTTTTTTTCGTGTAAAATAGTTGGAGATTGAGGTATCTTATCGAAATTTTTCATGTGGCATTTCTAGAACTAGAGGATATCAAAGTTGGATACTTAACCAATGTTTCGTTTTTTAACTATGCTACACACACACACACACACACACACACACACACACACACACACACACACACACACACACACACACACACACACACACACACACACACACACACACACACAGACAGAGAGACAGAGAGAGAGAGAAACTTCTCTCAGACATATTTCTAAAATGACTATTCTTTGATAGAGTCAACATGAAATACTCAATGCCATAGCCGGGATTTGAACCACGGATCTCCTGGTTTCCGTCCAGTCGCTCTAACCCTTGAGCTACCATGGCCAACGTGCCGTCCACATTAAATTCTCCATTTGACTCGCATATTTCCCCGGTAAACCACTAGGTGCTCTCGCATTTGAGATACCTGCACCATTTGTGGCGACTTACTATCGTAAGTCATTTCTCCACACTAGCCGTATATAGGCTAAGGTTTTTGAGTACTTACTTAATTACTTACTATAGTACGTAGCCACAAATGGTGTATCTCAAATGTGAGAGCCCCTAGTGCTCTACTGGGGAAATATACCAGACAACTCAAGAATTTAATGTCAGGATGGCACGTTGGCCATGGTAGTTCAAGGGTAACAAGGACTGGACGGAAACCAGGAGATCCGTGGTTCAAATCCGAGCCGTGGCTTTGAATTTTTCATGTTGACTCTATCTATCAAAAACCGTAGCCTATATATGGCTAGTGTGAAGAAATGATTAATTTCCATCAATTATCTAAAATGACTTTCCTTTGTATCTTGGCGAATTTTAAAACTGTATTTTCGGTAAAATATCAATTTCGAATTTAGGTCCACATACAATAGATCTCCACTTGTTATGGGTAAACTTGTGATTGTACTGATACACACGTATAAAACTTTGACTCCGTGTATAAGCATTTCCTTAGCGGGTCAAAGAATGTAACGCTAGCAGCTGCTCTGAAGTAATGAATGAGCCCAGAATCCAGGCTTATTAAGAGAAATATCCAGCCTGAGCATATTATAGCATAAGCAGTTCAGTTAACTAACTGTGAATCAAACTATTATAATCAATTAATCATCGCGACTGACGGCTATAAATTTCACGCCAGCTTTGAGAGGTGGCTTTGCTCCGGTCGCGGGGCGTTGGGTTGATGAGATTGAGGGTCAGACAAAGAGGATCTAACTGCAGGGGAAGGGTTTCGACCCCTTCTGGTTCGACCTCTGCGGACCCCAACGGACATTGATGACATCTCTGAACACACTGCCGGATATCCGATTGTCCACCGAACTGGACTCAATGGGACAGCGGTACCATCACAGAGGGTTTACTGGGGACATTACAAAGTGCCAATGAGCGGCTTTAAACAGATTGCCACCGAGCTGCTAGTTTCGCGGAAATTGCTAAGGGTGAAATAATCCCTACCATACGAAAAGTTATAATTACTACACCTATCAGCTTCATGCTGGGCCAGGCAAGCATTTGAATGTATTACTAAAGCATGTTGATTATAAACCAAAACAAGACAACTACTTTATTTTTTATTTTTCCTTTGGTTTATTACCAGGCATATTTTTAACATATACAGAGGCCTACAGAAATATTCGAATAATATAACATGTAACATTGCGCGTACAATAAATACTGAAATATTTATTTGGCAGCGTTGAATTTTTAAACATGTAAACATTAACCTTCTGTGTCTCGTGAACAATATTTAAAATATCACTTTGAATATATTTATTACACAATCTGTACTGTATTTATTCTATTGTCCCTCTTATTGGAGGACATAAGTGTTCGAACGTACCCCATCGAACAGAGAGAAAGGTTGTTGGACGTACCCTACACGCCCCTACCACATAGCAGTTGTGTTTATGCTATACCTCGAGACGGTGTGCTCAAAGTTATTCAGCCGATTGTGAACTTACAGGTAATATGGAACGTAAAGGTAAGGAGACAACGGTGAAACAAAGGAATACCATGATACTTATGTACAAACAAAACAAATCCCTCTCTGAAATTGCCAAAACCATTAACAGAAGCAAAACTACAGTGTTATTCATAATTCAACGCTTCAAACTGAAAAATACTGTTGTAAATAAACCTAGAAATGGCGGCCCTACTAAACTCAGCACCAGAGACAGGAGGCAAATATTAAAAATGTTGAAGCAGAATCCGAGAGTCACTGTATCTGAGATTAGAGGATCCCTTGTGCAATACTCTGGCACCGTGGTTCACACCAGAACAGTTGAATGGGTTTTAAGTATTACTGCGTACAATGCCCGCATTTCAAAGAGGAAACCATATGTTAATAAGGTGAATAAGAAAAAGGATATAGAATTTGCTAAACAGTATGTGGTGAAACCAACAGAATTCTAGGTTAAGGTTCTCTGGTTGCGACGAGAGCAAATTCTGCTTATACAAGAGTGATGGACGTCTTAAAGTGTGGAGACTGCCAAACAAGAATGGGAACCTAAGAACATGGTAGCTACAGTGCAACATGGTGGCAGTAGTGTGATGGTATACGGCTGTATAGCTTCATGTGGCTTTGGGATACTGGTGTTCATAATGGGATTATGGACAAATTTGAATACATGAGAATTCGTGAAAACAATCTTAAAAAGAGTGCAGAGAAGCTGGGATTAGGGCATGATTATTACTTCCAGCAGGACAGTGATCCGAAGCATACTGCTGAAATTCTAAGGCTTTTGGATCGTGTACAACACTCGTCACACTTTGAAGACACTGCCCCAATCTCCAGATTTAAATCCTATAGAGAACATCTAGAAGGAACTCGAGGAGCGTGTGAGGAAGCATCACATCGGAAGCAAGGAACATCCGAAAGAACTTCTTCAAACAGAGTGGAGAAATATGGACTCTGCAATCACTAAACAACACACACAGACAATGCCCAAACAATTATCAGCAGTAATTCAAAGAAAGGGAATGACAACTAAACAGTAGCTGCTCTGTGTTCGAATACTTATGACCAGAAGTAAAGTGACCGTTTTATTTCTCCCTGTAGTGCAAATTAGTTTCAGTTGCTATGTATGAGTTTATATGTTTAATGGAAGACTCAAGTATATTTTGTACCAGTTGTATTTACGTATGCTTACTCTGCGTTAGTTTCAGTTGCTATTTATGAGTTTATATGTTTAGTGGAAGACTCAAGTATATTTTGTACCAGTTGTGTTTACGTATGCTTACTCTGCGTAGCTATAAAGCAGTATAAGTAATAAATATGTTTACGCTCGAATACTTATTCGGCCTCTGTACATTCAAGCTATAATATGCCTCAAATACTGTTCTAAATCTATAGGAGATGAGAAAGAGAGAGGAAGGCGGGAACCGTCTCCGATTAAATACCTGTCCCTCTCGTTTTCACCTCCCGCATATTTATAGTACGATCATTGTAATTTGAGACATTACATACAGTGGGGTTTTTAATGAAAATTCTTTCAAAGCTACAAATTGCTGTTTAATTAATGCCGAGCCATTTAGTTATATCAAACACCAAGTAGCGTGTGCTATTCGTTTCGAAGGCCTCGGTTCTTTACCCAGCAACGGTCCACTATGAATAATAGGTTGGCAAACGAAGTTTGTCTTTTTTTTTTTTTTTTGCGTCCTCGAACGATGAATGGAATGTGTGAAATGGTGCTACAATGTGTCCAAGGTCCTTTTTATGAACTTCGTCTGTGTTGGAGGGCACAGTGGGTTATGTGGACTTCACCTTGAGGGTACTACTCCACTGGATTGGGAAGGAGAAATATGCTGCGGCACTGTCTAAAGCACCCGCGCATTCCAGGAAGAAATCACAGCTGTCTCGCAGTGTGATTCAGCGTCCAAGGTCCATAGAGTTTAGAGTTACCCATGTTTATCTTCCAGGATAAGGGAGAACCTCGGAGACAATCTTATCCGAACAACTCCCCTAACCTAGATTTGACCTCTGGCCCGTAGAACGTGAGGCAAGAACGCTACCATCTATGCTTCAGAAGCGGGTTTAGTAGGTGAATGCTATGATGGTTTCTTTCTACCAATATTTTTCCCATTGTAATCCGTTTCGGGCTTGTTGGTTTAGGCTTGGTTTCTGCGCGTTGCGGCTGAGCGGTACTGCTTTTTATTCATGATATTTAATTGCTGAGCTTTAATATTTAAATCTCACCTCTTTTACCTACATCTTTTATTTAATAATAAAATCATAAAGTATTTAAATGCAATTCTTTCGGTTCAAGCATCCAAGTTACCTTCATAGCTGCTTGGATTCGTCAAAACTTTTGAACGATACCACTCGATCCGCAATTCAACCGTCGAGCTTGATACGGATTTTAACTGCTGACCTTAATTCTTTTATTTTCGAGTAGATATTAAATATGTTCTATTAATTACTCTCTATCGAAAAATAGAATATGCAAACAGAATTAAGTCCTTTGAATGAAAGTTGTTATTTGGAACTGCTATGCCTGCGATCTTTCTGTGCACTTCACACAGCTTCGTTTTCGAGAACGTTCCACCTTGTGGCCAGCCTTTACACGGAGCTCGCTCGTGCTCAACGGGCAGTTCATATTTGGAGGATAGTGACAAGTGAGCTTTTGCTGAGAGGCGCTCAGTGCGTTGAGTTGTGGTACAGATCCCAGTTATAAGCCGCGCAATGGTTTTTGAACAGTGGCCTTCACCCATAGAACAGTCAGTGAGCCCATGACTAACTTTCTTTCTCTTCTGTCTTCTTCCAACTCCAATACTCAGCGAACTCGTCACTCTTGTTACTTGATGCACTATGCCATGTGAATCGTGTACCCCCAAGAAAAGTAGAATGTAAAGTGTTGCGGCGTTGTCTACGTGTATATTAGTGTTGTGATAGTGCCTGCTACAAGGCCAAAGTTAAAAAGGAAATACTTTTCAGAGCCTTAAGGGACCACCTCGGTAGCGTGGTGGTAGTGTATCTGCCTCACGTTCAAGGGGTCCCGAGTTCGAATCTCGGTCAGGGTGAGTTACCTGGGTAAAGTTTATCTCCGGGTTTTCCCTTATTCTAAAAGACGAATGTGGGGTAACTCTAATGCCCATTTGAGCATTATTTCACCCATTCCATTAATCGTCCGATATCACTAGTCTTAAGGAAGAGACAATTCATAAGGACCGCTTCTTTGCTGAAAATTTCAGAGTGATTAAAAAGTGGAAGAAAGAAGTATAAGTTACAACAGAAAACAAGGGACTTTTATGAAGAATTGAATATTGAAAATTATGTTAAATAGCACGCACAGTGTAAAACTCAAATTTAACCCCTAACTCAGTGCTAGGAATAAATAATTCTTCTTACTATAATACCTAAAACTTGAAGTTCCTTAAGAAGAGATATACTTTCTTTGTTACAATATCTCATTACTATCCTCTTTAATGAAAATAGTACCAAAACGAAAGTGTGTGATTTAATTCTAGCCAACAAGATTCAGAAGAACTTTTTGATTGACCAAATACTGTCAGAATATAACCATGGAACCTTAAGACTTCCTCCAGATCTGAATACCATAGAACCCACAAACGGATTGTGCGGTCCTTTTGGATACCAATGAAACCGTACCCGTGCCATTTTCTCTGTTGGTCATTACGTTGCTGATTACTCTATATATCTTATCGGCAGTTGAAAACCGACCTGTTGACCGACTAAAAGCACTATTGAGTTGTTTGCATCTTAAGTGCACAGCTGTAAAGTTTATTAACACCGTAAGTGTTCCTTTTATTGCTGTCAACATTTATCTACTAAGTGAATATAATTCTCTATGCAGGTTTTAACTGCTGCCCTCATTTATTTTCCTTTTATGCTTAATTTGTGTTTTAATTTTTTTCAGTATGACTATGGCTTTGAGCTCTAATACACCCATGTCACTTCTTGATGAAAATTTGCCAAACTTCTGAGGAACACATTAGAAGAAGATGAAGGTAGCGGCCGAGATGATTTTAAAGAAACTGACCCTACTTCTATCGTGAACACGCAACTGCTTCAGAGCAAAGTTATGACTCTAGCGAATCAGATAGGGAAGAAAGAAATGAATCCAGAGGAGAAATATCTGGTTTCTATGGTAGAAACATGTTATGAACATTTGTGAAATGCTATGTATCGCTTTATATATGCAGTTCATTATAGATGCTTCTGTTTTACCACTTACATGTTCGTGTTATAGCATTCTATTGCTGTTCTATTTTTTTTTTTTTTTTTTGCAATAAGAGAGTTAAATTGCGTTTGTGTTCTGCCTATGTGATTTATTTTGAATTTTTTCATTGTTCCATTTATACCCCGGCTTTAACTTCAATGATCATATCGGCGGCCGTTCTCTTTTGGAATATATGGAAGGTGTTAGCTCGTATTCGTTGGGTCTTAATCATTAGATCACGGACACATTCACACTCTCATTCATTCTTCCACACTCTACGGAAGATGAGGAATTACCTTGGTCGGAGAAAAATCTCCATCCCTGCCACCGGGAATCGAACCCAGGACCCGTAGCACGGCAGGCAGGTGAGTGCTCTACCGACTGAGCAATGGGGCCGGCCCACTTTTTTGTTGAGTTTGTTAATGTTAAACTAATCTTATGTGTTGTAATGTGCAGAAATATGAAAATTATTAATAAATACTTATGACGGACATAAAATACAAGATTTTGTATATATAAAATGAAATGGTATGTTTTTCGACCCCGCAACACCATTTATGACACAAAGAAGTCACAACTTCTTTTGAGGGTTGAATGGACAGCTGTCAAACCCTGGGTTGCTTGTAGAAATGCAACCTTTAAAACAAAAGACGTTAAAAATTGAGTACATTGATTTGAGCCAAGTATTTGAGAAAATTGACAAATGGAATGGGCTAAGGTATGTTTTCATATCAGTGAGGTAGTACAGTACTGGAAAAAATGCACTAATGACAGAAGGAACTGCAGGAATTATAATTATTAGGCAATGGGACGTAAAGCAATGAAGAGGATGACAGTAATAATGACTCCATAGAAGAAGAAGAAGAAGAAGAAGAAGAAGAAGAAGAAGAAGAAGAAGAAGAAGAAGAAGAAGAAGAAGAAGAAGAAGAAGAAGAAGAAGAAGAAGAAGAAGAAGAAGAAGAAGAAGAAGAAGAAGAAGAAGAAGAAGAAGAAGAAGAAGAAGAAGAAGAAGAAGAAGAAGAAGAAGAAGAAGAAGAAGAAGAAGAAGAAGAAGAAGAAGAAGAAGAAGAAGAAGAAGAAGAAGAAGAAGAAGAAGAAGAAGAAGAAGAAGAAGAAGAAGAAGAAGAAGAAGAAGAAGAAGAAGAAGAAGAAGAAGAAGAAGAAGAAGAAGAAGAAGAAGAAGAAGAAGAAGAAGAAGAAGAAGAAGAAGAAGAAGAAGAAGAAGAAGAAGAAGAAGAAGAAGAAGAAGAAGAAGAAGAAGAAGAAGAAGAAGAAGAAGAAGAAGAAGAAGAAGAAGAAGAAGAAGAAGAAGAAGAAGATACGTTAGACGTAGAAGAACGAAAATACGATTAAAAGCAAAATTCCTTAACTCAGTGCTAAGTTACTATGTGTAAATGAAAAAAAAAATCTTTATGGAACTATAATATTTAATTTGTTAGAGACTATGACTTCCCTGAATATAAATATAGTACAGTAGATAGATCAAAAATTTTAATAGATTAATCATGTTACTTTAATCGATTAATCTATCGCTTAATAGAGATATTATCTGTTCGAAAATTGGGTGTAAGGATTATATAATTTAATACTCTGTATATTTAATTATTTATGACACTTTTAAATATTTATATTCAAAATTTGTGCTTACTAAAGTGCACATGCTTTATATATGTATTGAATTATATCTACAATTATATCAATATCAACTAAGATTCGTGAGACTGACATGCAAATAATAGTTAATGTGAAGACTCGCCTAGTCACTTTAAAAATACCTCTTTGTCCTGTCAGACACTTTGCCAGATTTATTTAGCGTAAAGCCAAAATGTACACTCGGTTTCCTTCGCAAAATTCCGTATGCGATAATTTTAATTTCATTCAGCACAAAACATTTTTCCATATTTTAACTTTTTAACACAGAACTTTCACTCACTGTCACGAACTCGGAAACGTTACTGGCTTACTGCAGTTTACAGCAAAGTTACACCACCACCAGCCCTGAAAAGGCAGATCAGCTATTATTTCCATAGCTGCGTAGGCAAAGTTTTCGGTTCAAGGTTGTACAGTTCAGTTTATGCTAGCAAGTGATAATCAGTTGTAAACGATATGATATCACACACAAGCTGTAAGGAAAGAAACATCTGTCTGCATCTGTATGTAGTTATGTACCTCTTAGAATATTTCCCAACAGAAGTGTTATTTAGGCTCTCTCGGGGTTCAGAGTGATTTCTTTAGCTACCAGGAGTTATATTATCTCAGAGTTCAAAGTACATTATGTGTCTAGTGAAAGCTTAATGCGTTGGAAAGGCTGTTTACGTTGGAAGCAATACATCAAAACAAAGGGGGCCAAATTTGGTTAAAGAGATTTAATTAATATTTATTGTAATTGATTAATTTTAATCGAATCGATTATTCGATTAACATTTTTAATCTTTAGTCTAAAATAAAAAATTAATATATTAATCTTTTCTGTTAATCGTTTAAATCACGCAGCACTAGAAATAACGAAACCAATGATACCTGAGAGGGTGAAGTCATCGCAATGAGATATCACTGCCATTAAATGCCAGGGAAAACAGGTAAGAAGTTTAATCAAAGCATTCATATGAACAGTTCAGTGTTCAAGAAACAGTGCACGACCTGTAAGTTGTAATTCGATTCCATTAGTCAGTATGCAGCACTTACTTGTGTAAGATTAGTATTTTACTCTCCACTTAGAAGACGAGAGATTCTTGTGTTATCATTTATTCAATATTATGTTGTTGTTTTCAAACGCTACGCTTTGGCAATGAAGCCATTGGCTCTCTTTCTCTCCTATATTTCTGTGTAGTGAGTCCAGCAGGTAGGGCTTCACAGGTTAAAAGATGTTCTTCAGTCATTTCATCTTCTTTGTTGCACAGAGGACAGTTTGGACTTGTATAAATTCCTATTCTGTGTAAGTGTTTGCCCAAATAATCATGTTCCGTAAGTAATCTAAAATTTGCTACTGCAGTTTACGTGGGATTTCTGGAATAATTTCTGAATTTTTAATTAAAATGTTCCATTTTTTATCTTTGGATTTGTTAGATATTGATTGGTTTTGTTTGTTTTTATATTTGCTTTTGATTAATCTTTTTATGGATGCAAAGGGTAACTTTTTATTTTTGTTCTGAATTAAATTTGCAACTTTTTTGGCAAGTTTCAGCTGATTCTTTTACAGAAATTGCACAATGTGCAGGTATCCACTGTAAAATAAATCCTTTCTGTAGTTTTTGAAGTTGTTGGATCATTTTGTGGCATTCTTTAATTTGGACTAACCTCATTTTATATGAACTTATTGCACATAATGCTGCTTTAGAATCAGAAAGTATGACAGCATTTTTTAATTTATCTATTCTGTATAGAAAGTGTTGGAGTGAGATATGAATAGCCGTTACTTCTGCATCAAAATTTGTTGTGCGGTATCCTGCTGGTTGATAGAATGAGAACAGTGCACACTTAATTCCTGCTCCTGAGTTGTTGTCCAAGTTAGATCCATCTGTGTAGATATGTTACCATTCTTCAGGTGGGTATCTATTGTTCACAGTCTTTAATGCTAGGGCATTTAGTACAGGTTTGGAAGTTTCAGATGTTGTAACTATTTGTTCTAAATATAATTGAATATTAATTGGTTCAGAAGTCGGTGGTATTTCTTTTATTTGAATGTTTTCTTTAGAATTAGGAAGATTCAGATCTGCTTTAATTCCATAACTTTGTGTAGAAAACTTGTTTGCTTTTCATCTTAATTTGCTGTAGTAATCTTTTCTCCCATTTTGTTGTTTTTAACCGCAACATTTTTTCAGGTTGTATTAGTGCCTGCTCCTCTAAAGTTAGATGTATTGAATAGTTCGGAGTTAAGGCTTGTATTGCCGTGATTGGAGTTGATTTTGCTGCACCGGTTATTAGTCGCAGGGCCTGATTTTGGCCTACTTCTTTATTATTCAATATTATTGTGATAGCACAACCGGTAAAACCAAAGAAGCACACAATATGTTACTACCTACCCCTTTTTCTTCTCTAAAATGCTACACACAAAGGTATATTAGCACCCTTTTCCTCTTTGAGTTCTTTACGAAGCAGCTGCTAAAGTCGAAAGCAGGCCCTTAATAAAACAACCGTGGGCTGTTACCGCATGGGGAAATCCACTTTTGGTTGCGTGCTGAAAACAGCCCGGGGCTATGTACGTTTCTGATCGTGCAGGATGGCTCTCCCTTGTATATAACAAAACATCCATTACCAGTCTCAAAGAGGCGGTTAAAGATGCAGGCGACGGAGCGGCGCGCAAAAACCGACGGCGTTCATTTTTTAGCATTAACCAAGAGCAGATCGAGGGTGTCTTTCTAAAACCAAGTAGGCGGTTTATTTTCGCTCCGGCAAATTACCGCTAAAGATGCGATTTCTATGCAAATTCGTAATCTTATTTTCAAAAATACAGAAGGCGCCCTTATAAGACGCCGCCTCGTCTCTCCTTTGTTTCATATCTTCTTAACTGGTGGAGCATAGAAGAGTAAAATGTAGGGTACCCGGATCACTTAAGAAGAAACCCAAAAGCTATTAAATGTAGACAAACAATGGTTGCAGTAACGGTCCTAAGTTCTCATCCGATGTTACCACTTATTATCCTTTACATGCTCTTTATACCGTGTTAAGTATATTACACTACATATCGCATTTATGCCTTATGTTCTAAAGTCCTGGGTTCAAATTTTGGTAGAATATGACATGGTTAGGATTAGGATTGCTACGGAGGGAATTGTGCACCGTAACCTGCGGTTTATTGTACCAAAGCCGCAAGTGGGGCATTCCCGGGAGGAAGGATGAGGCGAGAGGAGACAGAGGGCGGCCAACCTAAACAGTCACGACACCGCCGAGACACCCAACGACACTTCTACCCTGAAAGAAACCATCAGATGAGAGTTGATGTGAAATGATAATTGAGATGGAATGGAGGGACAGCAAATTTTGATGCAGAAGTAACGGCTATTCATATTTCACTCTATCACCTTCTATACAGAATAGATAAATTCAAAAATGCTGTCATACTTTCTGATTCTAAAGCAGCATTATGTGCAATAAGTTCATATAAAATTAGGTCAATCCAAATTAAAGAATGTCTCAAAATGTTGCAACAACTTAAAAAACTATAGAAAAGAAGTATATTACAGTGAATATCTGCACATTGTGGAATTGCTGGAAAGGAATCAACCGATTTTCTTACCAAATAAGGGGCAAATTTAATTCAGAACAAAAGTAAATCCCCTGTACATCTATAAAAAGATTAATCAAAGACAAATATAAGAACAAACAAAACCGATCAATATCTAACAAAACCAAAGGTAAGAAATGGAACATTTTAATTAAAAATCCAGAAATTATTCCAGAAATCCCACGTAAAGCTGCAGTAGCAAATTTTAGATTACTCACGTAGCATGATTATTTGGCCAAACACTTACACAGAATAGGAATTTATACAAGTCCAACTATCCTCTGTGCAACAAAGGAGAGGAAATGACTGAAGAGCATCTCCTAACCTGTGAAGCCCTACCTGCCGGGCCCACTGCACAGAAATATTGGAGAGCAAAATTGCTCCATTGCCAGAGCCTAGCATTTGAAAGCAACAACTTTAAGTAGTATCCGAAAAATGAATGGAATGAATTAAGTGATGCACAAATGAGCCCAGAGTCCATAGAGCTTACAGTTACCCGACATTCGTCTTTCAGGATAAGGGAAAACCCTGGAAAAACCTTATCTAGGTAACTCACCTTGACCGAGTTTCGAACTCGGAACCTCTTGAATGTGAGGCAAACACGCAACCATCAACGCTACCGAGGCGGGCATGAATTTACCGTTTATTGGGTGTTTAGAAAAGGGCAGTGTTGAAGTAGAATCGGGGCATTCTGGCGAAGTCTTAGGTAGGGAGGAGTATTATGCAGTAGCAGCATCAAGCGATGGTAAGAAATTTGCATGCAGAGAAGCACGATGTTCATGCACCAATATCTAAATTACACTTAATTTATGATAAATATTTTAAAGCTTCGAGCATATACAGTTAAGGGTACATTCCGCGAGTGCCGCATAATTTACTAAGATATCCAGACATCCGAATAACTCGACGCCGAAACAAAAGAGTAGACGCTTTTCTTGTTCAAGAACCCTGAGAAAAACCCAAATTTGCAGGCTACGTTTAATATTTGTCGTGCACAAACAGTCTGTTTATATTTTTCTCATAGTCTGTAAATTGTGAAATTATGAATGAATACAAAAGGGGATTTTGTCATTAATTAAAACTCACACATAGCTCAGTTCAAACAAATCAACATAAACAATTCTCGTTGTTCTGTAGTATGCACCATGTTAATCAGACACATTAAATAGAATCTACACATAATTTCACATATTTCCAGTAAACACCAAACAACCTGCAAAAGCTACTATCCCCAATAGAAATTTGAGCTAAGTTAACACAAAGCGAGGTCATATAACTCGATATCTGCTAAAAGTCAATTTCTAAGTGGCATTATTCAAGATAAACCTGTGAGATTTTCATAGATATAGAAAGCACTCTGTCTGACACATATCGATTTGGTGAGTTGGAAATAAATAAGGAAACACAACATAAACAACTTTTCCTTCTGAATTTTTTAACTGCTGCATGCAAGATTTTATACGTAACATGCTTCACTTGTATTCTCAACATAAAAACCCAAAACTACGGAAAGAAAGTACTAATTCCTAAAGCAAAAACAGCGGCTTTCTCAAAAAACATACTATTTTGTTGTAATTTACGTCCTCCAAACGTTATGCCATATCGGACGATGAATGAAATGGGTGAAATGATGCTCAAATGAGTCCAGGGTCCATGTAGCGTAGAGTTACCCGACATTCGTCTTGAAGGATAAGGTAAACCCCGGAAAAACCTTATCCAGGTAACTCACCCTGACCGGGATGCGAACTCGGGACCTCTTGAACGTGAGGCAGACATGCTACCACCACGCTACCGAGGCGGGCTAAAACATACTATTCATTTACATTATCATCACAAAATGCGTTAAGCACTAAATTACATAACACCCGCTTGGAATGTATAATTATTTCTAAATGGAAAATATTGAAATTACTCAAAATATAATATAATATTTCAAGTCACAGTAGAAATATTAAAAGATTAGCAGAAAGGTGCCAGATTTAGAATCTTGAGCCAGCACACTCGCTAAAGTGTCTCACGCGGGGTCATTAAGGTAAATTTACCACAAAGATGCTTAAGACAATGGAGTCAACTCCTGAGTGGTAGGTATTTACCTCAGATGACCCTTCTCTTTCCCTTTCAGAGAGAGTGGTACTTGTTCTGTCCTTGAAGTCTCAGCTTCAGGTAACTGCCCACTTAAAGAACGTCTTTCTTGTAAGTAACAAGGCCCATAAGAAGCATGCCTTTGTCTAATGACTGAACATAAATACTCTTATAAACATTTAAATATATTAGGAGCAGTAGGTGAGTGTATTTAGTTAATTTGAAGTAAACATTAAACATCTATATAATATTGGTAGAGTCGACATGAAATATTTAATGCCTTTTAAAGAGTTAAATGATGAAGCCCCTGGGACTCAAGTACTTAAAATAGCAAGTCGCCACAAACAGGGTATCTCGGATGCGAGAGCCCCAAGTGTTTTACCGGGAAATATATGAGTGAATTGGAGAATTTAATGTCATGACGGCAATTTGGCCATGATAGCTCAATGGATCAGAGCGACTTGACGGAAACCAGTAGGTCCGTGGTTCAAATTCCGGCCGTGGTATTGAATTCTTCATGTTCACTCTATCAATCCAAACCTTAGCCCGTATACGGCTAGTGTGAAGAAATGAATAATTTCCATCAATTAACTTAAATCTATATAATAGTTACTGAACCTCTAATTATAATACGACAATCAATTCCTGACAGAGAGCAGCAACTGAATTACCTGTTGACCAAAGTCCTACTGACTCAAAATATTCTTTACTGACAAAGCTTTCATTAGCTTTATTTTCTAACAATTGCTAAAATAAGGTTTACTAAACACTATATGTTTAAACTTTGGTATAACTAATAAAAAATGGCAGCTCTATAAACAGTCACCTCCATTATGAATGGATTTTGTGTAATTCTGTATAACTAGTATACAAGATTAACTAACAAATTAGTTTACAGAAAGTTTAGATGAAGTTAAATCACACTACTAATGCCAAATAAACCCCTTTGTGGCGTTAACCATTTCCGATATATTTTTTATCAACTCCCTCATTCGTTTTTTGACGAGGCATGACCACAACATGGTTCAGAGGAGGACACAGCAGCTTCACATACGAAAACTTTGGACCCCATGTCTCGGCGGGGTGGCTCCGTAAAGAGGGACGGATGAGATGACAGCATACGAAGGATGTCCGACCTGCAGAAGGAGGAGTTCCTAACAGCTAAATATTGAATTTTCCCGGTGGTGATTGGTGCAATCGGGAGCCAACCAACACATCCCGTAGGGTGTCTGGGACACAGATGCCTCCTCCGATCCAGAGGATGAGGATTGAGGAAGAGAAAATTCCCTACCTTGCACCCCTGAACTACCGCACACACTAATAACCCTTAAGCCACCAACCAGGATGAAAAATTGAGTGAAGTAAGAACTGCAGTGTCATAAAGGGACAAGAAATTCGAAGGAGTAGCTTATTCTTCCCAACATTCGCTTGGCGATCTAAGGAACTCTCGGAGAAAAACGTTGCACCTGAAAGGTTAGCTACTGGAATTGAATATTTGATCGCCCAAATGCAGTCACAGAAGCTACCGCTTGAACCACCCCGTTCGGTTTTGAAGATATAGTCCCCCCCCTTTTTCTCCTTTTCTAATTATAATTTTTGACTGAGTATATGTTTTCAAAGCCTGCTAATACTCACTCACCTTTTAAAGAACTGACAGTCGCTTTAGTATCTTGAAGGCTATCCTCCCCATGATACAACAACGAATGTGTGGGAATGGATTTTTTTCTGGGAACGTTTATGTCGACACAACCTAAAATACAAAAAGAATTTGATGAGTTGCACGACACCACAAAACTTTTTCCCACTCTTCTATATATGTGTACTTTTCTCATAAATGCTGATTCCTTTACTTTATATTGATCGAGATAAAACGTTTGCAGAAACTACCTTGTTGATAATTTTTTTTTTCTGGGTGCAAGGGTAATATAGGGATACATTAGCTTTAAGTGATAGTCACTTTTTAATTTGGTCGCTATTTGATTGGTTTTGAAATTCCGATTTATTTGCATGGTGATAAAAAAGGAATAGCGACTCACCATCTGAGAAAAGTTTATGTACTGCAAAATTAACTCAAATGACAAAGAATGTCTCAAAATGGTTCACTCCACCCACACGCACAAAAAAGGAAGAGACATGTACAATGTGATTTAACTACAGTGCGATCCATATAAATCAGTGCCATTTCAACAGGCCATAAATTTTGAACCAATAATAGGGCACACCTGCAACTTTGGTAGAATATAATACAGAATCGGCAGATTACATTACACTAGTTACATCTCAGAGAAAATTTTGGAAGTGTCCTCCACCAGCATCTATACATGTTTAAACTTGTCTCACCATATTTTCTGAAGTTTTACGGAGAGTATCCTCGCCAATGTTACTTATTTCGGTTCGAATGGATTGCTTAACATCAATTGTCCGTGGCCTATTCCTGAACACTCTATTTTTAGATACCCCCAAAAGAAAAAATTCGATGAGTTTAGGTCAGGGGATCTGGGGGGCCACAGACCTTTTGAAATTATTCGATTATTAAAAAAACTGGTTACTAGTTCCGTGGTGTCATTAGATGTATGGCACGTTGCTCCATCTTGCTGGAAATAACCTTCTCTCAATTCGATATCATCTCCATGAAATTTCAGAGAATATGGTGGGATGAGTGCAAATACGTATAGATGCTAGTGGAGGACACTTCCAACAGTTTCTCTGAAATGTAAATAGTGTAATGTAATCTTCCAATTATTTATTTTAAAAGTTATGACCTATGGAAGTGGTTTAGGTTTATATGGATCGCACTTTATATCTACAATGTTCTATGCGTGTGTAATCAGATTTTGTCGGTTTACTAGTTATGCAAAAGTCACCAAGAATGAAGAGAATCTTTGAGAACATGCCCTTGAACGCTTAAGATATTCATTTTAGATTAACTTACAGATTTTAATCAAGATCATTCGAGCCACTTTTGAGAAAACAACGATTTTGAAAAATGTCCCATGTAAAAGATTCTCCGGAGTGTGGGGATCCTCATGAAAATCTTTGTAACGAATTCTTAGAAGACGCTAACGAAAAATATCAAGTTTAATATTTAACCTACCTTTAATTGAGTTATTCTGTACACACACACACACACACACACACACACACACACACACACACACACACACACACACACACACACACACACACACACACACACACACAAACACTGGTACACACATAGACACATGTGTGCACCTATACTTTGTTTGGGTTCAGGGGGTTCCCAAACATGTAGTTGGGATGAAGATTCTCTAGCGACCACCTCTTGGATGGAATGCAATACCTTCACTACTTTCTAGACGTAGTAGAGAAAGTTATACGTGGGTTAAATTCCATAAAAATAAAGGTTTATAAAAATTTTATATACTAAGGATAACACAGAAAGGAATTCAAGAACGGAAGGAGAATACAATGAATATAAATAAATTAGAGGTTTAGAAGTAGATATGAACACGTGTGCCAGAAGCTACCATTCCACTCTTTTAAACAGCTTTTCTTTAGTATAAAAATCATCACGAGGTGTTAAAACCATATATTGTTACTACTGCGCATGCGTAGAAGGAACTGCCAACCCAGATGTAATCCGCTAGAACCGTTATTTAAATCCCATTAGGAACATATACACTAAGCTAGACATCACAACCTAGCATAGGGCTAAATTTTGATTCCACAAGATTCTGTAATCTCGTTCATATACGATTATAATTCCGTGTCTTAGCCTACCGATGCCACTAATCTCTGTTGTTCCATTCATATATACACGGAGTAGTTTAGGCGTCATAACCTCAGCTACGACTAAATTTCGATACCATAGAATCCTGACATTTCGTTAATATACACGTAGTATATGATAAAATATATATTAACCTATACAACCTATATTAGCCGTGACATTCTAATTCATAATAAATTTAAACTACAGGAATCTATCATTTTACTGCATATTTCACATTCAAATGTTGGCTGCTCTTCAGCTCTTACGCACATCAATGATAACACAATGCGATGGAAAGGCCTTCTATCTAGAACCATAGGATATGAGAGTTTGTCGAAATAACCTATAATAAAGTTTGCAGAATATTTAGACAGATGTACAGATAAGATCGTTGAATATAGACTTTCTATGAATTCAATTTTCTGCTTTCAGAAAGTTACATTTCTTGCCAACATTGAGGTTTTTGGGCCTATACTTACAGCCTGCTATTAAAATAATTATTTATTTGGGTTTAACTATGTTCTCTTTAGTTTCACAGCCGAACACAAAATTATAATAGAAATATGAGGTTATGGAATAACTAAGCATAGAAGAAAATGGTCAAAAACAATAGCAGTACGAAATAACAACTGATATATGACAGTCGTAAACGTGCAATTTCTGTGCCAAAACTTAATTATGGACGAACAAGAAATTGGTTAAAGGAAATATAAATGGTATGTGAACTCATTTCTCATCAGAATTAGTACTGTGTTGTTCATTTACATACTGATATCTGGTAAGGTAATCCTTTTTATAACATGCATATGATTTATATTTGAATAACCTTACAGTTCACTCATAGTCAAGAAAAATGCGGCCATCTTACGAAGCGATCCTCGCATTTTGATTCCAGATCAATGTCTACGTTCAGCACTCACCTGCGCTTTGGTTTTAATACCTGAGCAAACAACTTACATTTTCAGCAGGAATAATACTTCACAAGAAAAAGTTTCTTGCTTTTTGGACGTTCAATGGGAAATTGTCTTCAACCTTGCTGCTGCAAAACACCAAACAATAGTGAATCGAATACGGAAATTAATAATGCAGAAGTACCAACCAGCGAATGTCTACCCCCGCACTGCGCTCCATATTACAGGCTCGCTGCCCATCTGACTGAAGAACAACAGATCAACCTTGCTATTAGAATTGGGTTTATACAACGTCTGCCCCTTGGAAAGTACAATAACGCTCAGGAGGAACGAGAATGCGAAATTTGTATGGAAGTGTTTAGACCTGGAGATCATGTACGCTATTTGCCCTGTGCTCATTACTATCATGCACCATGCATCGATCTCTGGTTGATGAAGAGCATGTCCTGCCCAATTTGCCTGCAAGCTATCAGGATGAGTGATTTGTACAGCCTTACCAATGTTACCTGATATACGGTGTTAACACTTAGAGCAATGTAGGGATTACTGCTAAAGTAAATATTTTAGTAGGAATACATAACCTATAAAAATGTTATAACTTAATTTGCAGCAAATGTTTTCACATGTTGTAGACATGAACCACTAAGTAAATTTCCTTTAGAAGTTTAAACTAGCTTTATTAATTAATATGTAGTTCATTGTATGAAATAGGGATTAATATCACAAATATGTGAACAAAATTGGAATTCAGGCAACACATTGGTGCCTTAAATAGAGATGGTTTTGACGACGTATTTAAAATATTCTTTGTATATTTTCATGTTCATTACGCTTTAGCTGAACTTTCATTATTTATGGAGTCAAATAGTACAGAGACATTAACGGCTAAGACTGTTCTTATAAACCACTAGGCAGTTATAGAATACACATACATCACCCAAATAACTTTTCAGCTCTTCCCTGCTATCGTACACAAACATATCACACACACACACACACACACACACACACACACACACACACACACACACACACACACACACACACACACACATCCGTATTGTAATTGAGTTGATGGGAATGTTTGAATCTTCCAAAGAGCACATGCACTATATGCAAAAGCTTTCACTTTATAGTTGGGTTATGTGCGCGTGTGTATCTGTAGACTTCTCTAAAGTGAAATATGCAATATTCAAATTTTATTCTATAGTTAAATAAAATGTTTTATTGTTTACAGAAACTCATAGCAGTAGTGAGAATCACTAAATATAATTTGGAAATTAACCGCAGCAGATCTGAAGTTTCTTTCAATGTATAATTCAGTGATTCAGTGAAGGACTTTTACTCTAAGAGACACTATTGCATAATTTTATGCAGAATTTGAGGAGTATAATGCAAAGTTGTGAGTGAATATTACAATTTTTCACATCTAAATATAACTCAATATTGGATCTATTATACATCACCACCGTCGGAATTTCCTAGCACATTAATAATGCTAACCTAACCTTAATTTACCCAGATTTCTTCATAAAATTCCTGCCCGTCACCACATAATTAATTTGTATTGCCTCAATGTTTACAAATACCATAACCTCAAAAATCAGTTATGATGCTGTCTACGTAATACCACATACATCAAATTTTAGGAAAGTACAATTTTTAATTCTAAACTAACACGAATGTATTCCTGATTTGTTTCTAAACTCCATATATATCTGGAATTATATATAATAACTCACCTTGACAACAATTTGATTCTGGTTTCCGAGAGTCCTAGCCCCACAGAACATCTGGCCCAACTGTTATCCAACCAAGCTACTATATTTAATATTCTTATTTGGAGGACATTTTCCTTATATGCCTAGTCCCACGACTTGTGCTACACATTATCGTTTACTTTGATGCAACTTATACAGAATCTTATATTTGTGTCTGCTTCTTATTATCGATATACATAACTATTTGCAGAATTAATCAACTCAAACATTTCATCGTAGACATGAGATTCAAGAATCGGACATTTTATTCAAATATTTCAATGTTACCAACGGAAGTCATGCCGACAAGTCAAGAAGAGTGCGCGGTAGGTCGAAACAAAACCTGTTTTATATTTCAATCCAAAGCAGTGGAGAATTACACTCTGCTGCTTCGAAACCTAAAGGAGAAAATCCCCACTTTACATGTGGCCTAAACGAGGCCTGTGACACGCATAGGGTCAGCCGCGGAATGCCACTGGCCCCAGACTGATGAAGCAACTAAACTGGTCCACTTCCTATCGGAGTAAAGACCACCCCAAAAGCACGGAGGTGAAGATTAATGGTATTTCAACCATCTGTTACCTCCGGGTGCACACCGATCCTGCGGCCCCCTACAATGCTACAGATGTCTGATGTTTAACCAGTCCAGTCACTTCTGCTACCACAACACTCGCTGCTTGGCACCACACACGCGGTGAATGGCACCCACCAGAAGGAGGACTGCCCTCGTGCTAATACAGAGGAATCTACGTGTCCGAAAATTTAAGGGAGATTATATGGTGTCTTATGGAAGATGTCTGATTGGGAAGGCCTCCATCGCTTCTAACAAGCAGCGGAAATCAGGTCAACAAAGATGGCAGGAAAATAGGCCTGCTGCCCAATAGGAAGGCCACTCTCGGCATGAATAAATCAGAACGCCACCACGCCACGTGGCCACCTTCGCCGAGAAGCCACGAAGATAATGGGGTGCACAAGCGTAGTCGTATTAACACAAGTCCACCCCTACACAAAGTGCCAGACACAGCAGAGCCATCATCTTACAGGGTGGAGAGATGGGCTGCTGGAAAGTCAGAATCGGACTCCGCTGCTTCACGAGGACGTGACACGCCCATGCCAGCGCGTCAACTGAGAGACGACAAAGCCAATGGCAGGCCAGCTTCCTGTCGCTCCACTTCCACTTTGTCTCCTCCACAAACCACTATCTTCCTTTCAGTATACAGTTCTTAGAATTGCTTACTTAGGGTTGCTTGTAAAGTCTGTCTAGTCAACGCGAGTGCAGTTGTTCACAAAGGAAACGGACCCTACCGCCCACTAATGACCGTCATAAATCGCCACACTTCAGAAATGGAACATCGTCGCTGAGGACCAATAGCAACCCTGATTTTTGGAAATGACAGTCGCATGTTTACTCCACGTGGAGTCTCAGTTGCCAAAGTTCCAACTTCCAGTTGATCTGTTTCATTACGTGCAGAAATACGTTGTATGTGACGATGTGGAGAACGTGGGAGGGAAATGCAGTGGTAAATGCAAATGAAGTAGTAGATAACTTTCAGACAAGTGAAAATAACCAAAGTTCTTTTTTTTTTTTTTTTTAATTTTACGTCCTCCAACGTTAAATAATAACGGACGATGAATGGAATGGGCGAAATGATACTTAAATGAGCCCAGGATCCATAGAGCCCAGAGTTACCGACATTCGTCTTTCAGGATAAGTAAAACCCCCGGAAAAAACCTTACCCAGGTAACTCACCCTGACCGAGATTCGAACTCGGGACCTCTTGAACGTGAGTCAGACACTCTACCACCACGCTACCGAGGCGGGCAATCAAAGTGAAGACAATAGTGTGAATGAATTGTTAAGTGTTGCTGGGCCGAGTTATGTTACTGGAGAAGTCTCAAAAGCAAAGTTATAATGGGAAATCTTTCTAAGCAAATTCAAGCGCTTGTTTTGAACACAGGTAAATATATGCTTAAATTAATCTTGGTAAAGGGTCATGCAAAGAACCTGATTAATTCTGGGTATTCACAGAAGTACCGTAAGAAAAATTGTGACGAAAGGAATGCCAAAGACGCTGATCAAATGTGAAAACAAAAGGAAACGCTTCTCTAAAGTTTCGGTAATTTCACATGCTTTTTAATTCGCCGAGAAATTTATAGATTCGATGGAAAAGGGAGAGCGCCCACCTTAGATAAATTGGTTGCAAATTTGCAAGAAATTTGTGATTTTCCTTATGGGCATTGCACTTTGCGCGGTTTTCTAAAACAAAGGAAGTTTCGCAGTAATCGACATAAGATAATTTATTTAGACGAAACCTCGAACGATACCCTTGACGTATCGAGAAAGTAGGCAACCTCGCAGAAAGGAATGGAACAAGGAGGGCCGGTGTTGCAAATCGATTATAAGGGTTCGTCAAAAGAGGCGGCTAACCTGCACACGCGTTAACTAACCAGACTTTATCGCCTGCTGCAAAACCATGGTAACCACCTCTGTGAGCTGTTAACTAGGTTCCTCTCTTCCGCCGTCGTAGCTACACGAATGGCTAACGCCATAGTGGAGCTTGCTCTGCCGGCCACCATTCATACAGTAAACCCATAATGACGAAACAAACTAGGTATAGTACCTCATTCAGATTCCCGTTCCGGGATGCGGATGGATGACGCATTACTGGAACGAGATTCTACAATTTGTGGGATAATTTTCTCTGGACGTCATCATAGTATCGCAATCACATACCCAAAACAAGGAATGCTTCCACCTTCCAAGCTTCCACTGCCTTAGAACAGACTGTGCGGTCCTTCGTAGAGGTGGACGGCGATCTTCGTGATTTGTGCCTCACAGATCACTCTCCACTCCCCCCACTCCCTCCACTCCAATCTTTCGAAGCTATGGCCGGCTGTGTGGCTCTTGGCGCTTCCGAAGTCTCACTGGTATCTGCATAATGCCCACCCCGGGAATAGTTCGTAGTTAAGGACTACCTCTCCAACCCAGTCGTACACCCAAATATCATTCTGGCCGAGGATATCAATGCCAAACATCAGAATTGGCACTGCGATACATGAAGGCAGAGAAGCGGCAATGAAATCATTCGCATGAAAGATGCAGAACCTCAGCTGAGAGAGAGGACATCTGACAACCCATTCATGATGTCGATGACATCCTCATGTAATAGACCTCGTGATTGTCATAGTACAAATCATCTATAAATCATCTCAGTAACTCGGTATTGGCTGAGATAAATACTCGTATTGCCAGTCACCACGCCCCTCCATCGTAGTGCGAACTGCTCATAACCTAAGCGTTCACATCCCAGTCCCTCTTCCTCCTGAAGTCCTTCGCCTTAAATTCTTTTTGCTCATCAGCCACTATTGAAAGGCTCGCAGATTCCACCAATGCCACCGCACGCCGTACTATCGGTTGCTTTTTGGACAATTACGCCGCGAGGTTCACCTCCGATTACCCGAACATAGAATGCACAAGGAGAGAAACGGTGTCTTATTTCGAACCTCGAAGATGGCGAGGTGTGGAGGTTGGCAAAAAACACTGAAATCTTGGAGGGCCACCAATCTCTGCAAGGCCTGGCTTATAAACCCCAAGCCAAAGAAAATTTATTTATTGAATACTTTGAGCCGATCACGGGGCCTTGAGATGATCCCCAGGACATAGACTTTTCCGATGGTGGTGTACAGGAGGTAAGTCGATATTTCGACGCCATCCTATGAGGGAGATCGACTTTAACGGCTGTGATACCCAGTGAAGTCCAGGTAGAACTATGGCGTTTCAACCCCTAAAAGGCTGCTGATAGTGACGGGCTTACCCCCGTCATGCTCTCTCACCTTCCTTTCTCATATGGTTCTTCAACATGTGACCCACACCGTGCCGCTTTCCTCTTTCAGTGGAAAGATATGCATCTTGAAATTTGGGAATTACCTCGTCCATGAAGCCGACTACCATTTCATTTGGGTCTCTCGAAAGTTTCCAAGAGACTGCTTTTAGCCCACTTATCCCCTGTACTCGGGCACATCCAAGCTATTCCCTCACACAATTTCCATTTTCGTCCTGAGCACTCGAGTTAACACTGCGACGGTGTCTCTTGACGTCTAGAGGGCCTTATCTACGACCTGGCATGTTGGTCTCCTGCATAAATTGATCCACCTAGAGCTACCAGAACGTGCTAGCCACTCTTACTTAGAACAATATCCTGATACGCTGCTGACCCCAGAGAATCATCAGTGTCGTTGAGAAACACAGCCCCCTCCAAGAACAATGCAGGTGTTGGTGATTGTTCGTCAGTTCGGAGGAAGGTCACGCTAATTTCTTTACTAAGTGCCGTCTTCCTGCCAATTTTCTCTTCCTCATATGCTCTGAAGGAAGGATAGTGTGTGTAAAAACTGTTTCCTATTTGGATGTGAACCTGAACAAAGGCTTAACGTTTAGGGAGACCACCAGGCACTTCTGTCATCGGACATGCACTGCTTCGGAATCGATGTACCCACACTGGTACAGGATGTCTGTTACCCTGAAGATACGCTTTGTTCGAGCCCTACTTATCCCTGTAATGCTCTATGCCTGCACATTCTGAGACATGGCTGCAGGTTCAAAATAGCTGCAACTTCAGCGGTGTAGAAGGTAAGCTTCCGGGCCATCTGTTCCATTTACTGCTTCTTTGCCCGTGAGACTGTAACAGGAAGCCTTATCCATCCCATATGTGAACGATGAAATTAAGCGCCAGGCCGCTAAATTTCACGATCGATTGCAACTCATTAGAGCAACCTTCTAAGGTCTCATGGAAATTTTAGACCCAGAGAGCGACGCTTTAGGCTATACCGCTTCCCCGCAAGGATTGTGGGCGTTTCTGGTAAACAAGGAGCGCATCCATGCCGCTAAAGCAGAGCTTTACGACATACAAGTAAGAGTTGTCTAGGCACTAAACACTTATTCACCACAGTTTTTACATAGCCATAAGCGTTGCAAGAGGGCCGTTGCATTCAGACTGCTGACGTTGAGGAGCTAAAGCGTAAGCCCTTCTCTCACCCTATTTATTTACTCCCGTCAACCTGCAAATTCCATATACCATCATTTCGTGAATAAGCTCATTCCAGGGCAGGGGCGTGTATAGCGCACCTCGTGCTGCTCCTCAGGCTGTTAGTAACCGAAGAAGTAAACATCGCGAATAACAGCTGAATGGCGACAGCTTATCAATATGTATTGAAACTTTCAAAGCAATTAACTTCGAATATTTCGGAAATATCCATTGCCAACAAACATTATTTGAAACAAATCATGTGTTTTAAAGAGATTTTAAGTTTCGTGGGGTGGTATTACCTTATTATGATTTACCTTTTACACAATATTATAGAACATTCCTGCCGAATCAACCATTCCCTGAAAATGTAAGATATACGTTTTATCTGTCTTGCAAATATGCTACATAAATCAAAATACTAGATCTATTACTACACCAATATAATTGTTTGTAACATAAAGTTAAATTATCTTTTCAGGAATTGATGTAAATTTCAGTAAGATCACGATTTCGTAAGACTTTGTTTACATCTTCAGTCACATGTAATCTCGTTGTTGTCAACATTACGGCCACCAGAGATCACTACATTCCTGGCAAACTACCAAACTGAAAGTGAAATAAATTTAAAGACAGAATCGATTGCCAGTATTTAAAAATGCATTACACGATTTCTGTTTTTTAAAATAAATATATATATATATAAATATAAAATATGAATATAATAAACCATCAATATAAATAAATATGAATAAACCATTAAATCTATTGGACTATTTAATTTTTCTAATAAGTTAGCTTCTGGATTTATTTCATGGTCAAATGACCAAAAATGATCTGCTAAGGCAGACTTACTAATTATTGATTAGTAAAATAAAATTAGAAAATTGAGTAAAAGAAAAGTGATTAGTAAATGAATTATTACTAATAATTATTTATTTTATTTACTGCAACAACGAGATTGTATACAACTGAAGATGTGAACAAACATTTTACGAAATCACAATCTTATTGAAATTTACATCAATTTGTTTAAAGATAAGTGAAGTTTGTGTTACAAATAATTATAATCGTATAGTATTTGTTGCTTCACTGTCACTAGCTTCACCTTCTACGTAATTAGAGCCATTTTTATAGAAAATCAAACATTTCTGAAACTTTCATGTAAAGTGGAATTTAGAAGGTGGAGACTGCTGTCACAATTGAGGAAATAAAATGACCTTAAGTACTACTTTTATGGTAAGTGTTTATCGGTCTTTTTCCTTTTGAATTATGCTGTTCATAGAGAAAAATACATCTTTTATCTAAACACGCTTATTTATTTTTGCGGATTGAGGGTTTCAAATGTCTTTTACCATAATTTTGATATTGAATTTTTGGTTGGAAAGAAATATTTGGCCCCATACTTGAAAGAGAAAGTAAGAATCAAGGAAAAAAGACGCAGCAAGCTTGTTTATAGTACACTATATCAATAAATAATCTGTAATTGCAGAAAAGGTATCGTTTAAAATGTGTATTGAAAGTACATAAATCAGATACAAAGTTCAAACTCGATTGTGCACACTGTTATTCCACATTATGCAGTGCTTTTCTGTAAGCAAAATCATTTTGTGATTGCCCTTCCGTCTATCAACAAACGAATCATCTGTTTTCAAATCATTACTACTGCTTATCCACAAACTGCCTGCAGCTGTTAACAAGTCAGACTATTCATCGGCAGAGCATACAGTCTTTCGGGTACTTCATTAACCAATAATATTCCTACAGCAGTAAAAAAGGTAAGATCATTTATATCAACTTCCAGCAGCGAAGCTTTTTATCCGCTTATGAAATTTTCATTTATTCCAGATGAAAACTGGATTTTTATGAAAGGGATTTTAAAGCAGCGAATACTCGCGGTTGAAACAGTGTGTGGCCAGAAAATAATGATGTAATATCACTCTCGTGCTCATTAATTTATATTTCAATTTGATGCAGTCCATTATTACTCATTGTGATATGTCCGCTATAAAAACGACACATCCAATCACAGCGCTGATACGTAAACACTGCTCTTATTACAAACAAAATGATATCCCTTTCAAAAAAGAAAAAAAAAATGTCACTGGAGATGAACGCGTTCAAAAATATGTGATGACGTTGCTGAAATATGCTTTGTATAGTTTTGTTCTATGGGAGTTTATTACTTTATTATGAGCTGCAGCTACCATAAGTACTTAGTTGCAAAAGCATGTTTGATTTTTGTGTGCTTTAGATGCATTCCCTACAAGCAGAGCAAATACGAGGGTGGATCAAAAAGTAATGCCTCCTATTTTTTTCTCTCTCTCTCTCTTTTAATTGCCAAGAAAATTGAATCCAATTTACATAGCTTGAAAAATAAAACATTGCCGATTAATTTGTCATTATTCAATATAATCTCCATCCTTTTCCGCAGTTTTGGTCCATCTTTTAACTATGGCATGTATTCCAGTGTGGTAAAACACACGGTCTTGCTCCCTAAGCCACCGACGCACGGACGTTTTCACAGCATCCTCATCTTCAAAATGAATCCCACGATGAGCTTCCTTTAGTGGTCCGAACAGATGGAAGTCTGATGGTCCCAGGTCAGGGCTGTATTGGGGGCGTGAGGAGTGAAGTAAGACTTGCCATCCCAATATCTCAATTTCTGCAGTGGTGTAACGGCTGGTGTGTGGTCTTGCATTGTCATGCAAAAGAAGAACATCCGCCATAGTTTTTGTTGGGCGAACTCAGCGAAAATGTGCTTTCAGCTTTTTGAGAGTTCTAACGTATTGGGCACCCCTGCTCCAAAAAATGAATCATAAGCACACCCTCTGCAACCCAAAACACTGTCGCCATAACTTTCCCTGCCGACCGCTGAGTTTTGATTTTTTTTTTTTTTTTTTTTTTTTTTTTTTTTTTTTGTTCTTCGGTGACGTTGTGTGATGCCACTCCATTGACTGCCTCTTTGATTCAGGTTCAAAAAAATGATCCCAGGTTTCGTCTCCAGTAACAAATTGTTCCAGAAACTCCTCACCCTCCAATTTGAAGCGCTGTAAGTTTTGGGAGGCTATTGTTTTGCTTTTTTCTTTGTTTCGGGCGATTGACATCTTGGTACCCAACGTGAACAAACTTTTGAGTAACCCAGTTATTGAATAATCGTCATCACACTGCCTTTACTGAGGGAGGTAAAGCGACACAATTCACCTGTTCTTACCCGGCCATCACCAAGAATGATGTCATCGACTCGCTGAATGTTGCATGGAGTCACTGTGGTCACCGGCCTGCCGCTTCGCTTTTCATCTGCCAATGGTGTTTGCCCTTCAGCTTCGTTACAGCGACGAACCCATCGTCTAAGTGTGCTGACATCCACGTTGCATGACCATACACATTTTTTAGCCTTTCGTGAATTCGAATTGGCGTTTCACCTTCCGCAGTCAAAAATTCAATCACAGAACGTTGTCTAATAGGAATGTGGATGTCAGCCATTTTGAAAGAGGATGCAGTGCTGCCACCTGTTGACTTAGGAAGTTAATACCTCAGGGGATTGGAGAAGAAGGTTTGAGGAAATGCGCCAAATTCAAAGTTTTCACATAAGTTACTTATTTAAGAACAAAAATAGGAGGCATTACTTTTATATCCACCCTCGTATTATCTTCACTTCGTCTATTAGTGTAACTGTTGGTATAACGCAGTTATACATAACGTTGAAATGTCATAGATATATACATAGATATTTTATTTGGCCATTCAAAACCCAAAGGACATAATTTAGTCAGGTATTACCGATAATAAAATAGAACTTGAGTGTAATAGGTGTACTACACAGAAACATTTGACATACTTTTAATATTGTGACTTCGTGGGTTACGTAGAATCAAAAGTCTGGTTTGCAGAACTTTAAAACACTCTTTATTGCAGTAAACAGGCAATTTTTACAACCCTTGTAGGAGCAAACAGACGTGACATTGACAAAAAGCAGTCTTTAAAGTCGACTCAGTGCTCCGCCACATGTAAACAAATGAAAGAAACCACTGTGGTACAGTTCAAATGTTCACTGTCGCAATAACCATCACGCACAAAATTACAACACAACTAACTGCCTAACACGTTGCGGAGCTTTTTGAATTCCAGTCATTATTTCTAGAAAGCCGCAGACCATTCGATAACAACCGCAACAGCAACAGAAAGGCGGAATGCTTCAGAACTTCTCTCTATCTCCTTCTCTCTCTTGGCAAGCGTCTAGCTCACCTGCCCGCGCGCCAATCTCTGTTTCTTTCTTTCCTGCCCACGCGCAAAGCTCTGGCTTTGCGGCGAACCCACACAACAATGCGATCGGTGACAATATGGACAGTAAACCAGGAGTTGATTGGCTATAATTTGGTTATTTTTTGAGTAATTTAATAAATAACCTTAAGCCTATGAACCTGGGTAATTTGCCATAAAGATCCCAATTTTCCTTCGGTGTCACATAACCTTATCTTTTCTTTTTCTCACATAATTGTGACAATGTCTTTGAAAGTTAATTAGTAAAGTTGTAAAGGACTTATGCAAAGACATTTTAAAATATATAGCAAGCACGGTCAACATTTTAAAATACTTAACATTATCTCTGCATTCTCTACATAAAGTCCTAGGTATCATATAGGTCATTCAAAACTTAGTGGCAAGACAGAATTCACCATATCGTACCGTGGCTATGTGGGGGAATGCATTTCGTAGAGGAAGAGAAGACATTCATCAAAAACATGGAGCTGACAGACTGCTATCAGCAAGTGTTGATTTGTATGCTAATGCTGTTAGAGCACTGCTGGAAGAACATCGCTGTTGGACGTGCATTGAACTAGCAAGGGAAGTTGGAGTTGCGCCGAGTGCGATCCTATACATAGGTACTTAAGAGGTTAAAGATAAGGAAAATCGGCACTCGATGGGTTCCACACAATTTTACAGAGGAAACAAGGTGGCAGAGGATGGAAACATCGAGATTATACTTAGAACGATATGAACGCGAAGGCGAGCGTTTCCTTCGACGTAATATAACATTATATGTCACCTTTGCTCAGTGCCACCATCCAAAATTAAGGAGACAATCAATAGAAAGTCGCCAGATATAGATAATATCCCCTTAGAAGTATATAAATATGGAGGATTAATATTACAGTTCCGCATACTACATTTACTAAATATATGTTGGAGAATAAAGTAGATCCCAAAAGAATGGGAAATAGCTAAAGTTATATCTATCTTTAAAAAAAGGGCAAAGAAATGAATGCAAAAATTATTGAGGTATACACCTTTTAAATACACTATATAAAGTATATACTCGAATTATAACAACTAGGGCGAAAATAATAGCTGAAACACATATTAGTGAAGAACAACATGGATTTAGAACAGGCAGAGCATGCATAGATAATGTCTTTAAATTAAAACAAATATTGGAACAACGAAGAGAATTTAATCTTGAAACCCATCTAGCATTTATAGATCTAGAAAAGCGTTCAACAAAGTTAACCGGTTATTGTTATGGAATATAATATGTAAAAAGGGATACCCACTACACTTATTTAAAATTATTCAAAGCTTATACAGAAATACGAAATTGCTAATGGAAATGGAAGGAGAAATAACAAATGAATTTGAAATAAACAAAGGATTGAAACAATGATGTAGTCTATCTCCAATTCTTTTTAATATATATAGATGAAATTATAATAGAATGGAAAAAGTAGTGCATGAGGGGATTAGGTTAAGACAAGGAAGAACAATAAACGTTCTTCTATTTGCGGATGATATAGTTTTAACCTTTGACAAGGAAGATAGACTACACAAAGGAATATATCAACTACACCAAATTTGAAAAAAATATGATATGACATTCTCAAAGACAAAAACAAAAGTAATGGCATTCCAGGGAAAATACCCAATAAGGACCAAAATTGTAGTAGAGGAAACTATAATAGAACAAGTATCGCTCTTTCAATACCTTGGCTGTGATATAACTTATGAATCGGAAAGTCAAGATATAGGGAATAAAATACAAAAATTCCAAGCAGTTTGCGGAACAATTAAGAGAACCCTCAGGAATAAAGCAAGGAAAGAAACTCAAATAAGATTCTACAAAGTGATGGCAATCCCAATACTAAACTATGGAAGTGAGGCATGAATAATAAGGGAAAAGGAGAAGAGTAAAATACAAGCTGCTGAAATGAGATTCTTATGATCAATCAAAGTATGTACAAGAGAAGATCATATTAGGAATGAAACCATTAGAAAAGAATTAGAAGTACAACCGTTATTAGAAGAAATCCAAAGATATAGAAACAAATGGGTCGTACACCTTAATCACATGCCAAGAGAAAGAATACCAAAACAAGCCTTCAGTTATATACCAAGAGGACGGAGATCAATAGGACGCCCCCTAAAGAGATGGCTTCAGCAAATTTGAGACCGGAACAGTCTTAAGCCTAACCTGTGAAGGAAGAAGAAGAATCAAATGAATGGTGGCACATTGATTCACCACGGCCCAAAAGATATCGACAAAAACAGGATCCAGTTCAAGTCATGTTCCATGTTTCTAATGTTTTGGACGGTGTTCTTTCAGTCATTCAGTTGCTCAACAAAATCGTGTCACTTTATGCAACACCATTTACGACATCGTAAATGTCCAAATCTTCTGAATTCTCATACCATTGTGTTACATCATGGTGGGTGTTCTCACTCGTCTGCCCCTGTTGTTTATTTACTTCGCAGATGGAAAAGGGCAATCCATACTACCCATATGATTTCGACCTACTGCAAAAATGAAATTAACACTTATAGGAGTTCGCTTTAGAACCAGACAGGTAATTATAGTAGCAGTAGAGCAGTCTGCTCGAATATTAGGACAACGAAACACTGCGGATTGCCCTTCAGCACCCGGATGTCTGGAAGCGATTTCTTCATGTTGGAGGAGATACTTATAAGCACTGCCATAATCTGCCTGCTTCAGAAATGTTATACTAGTTCATCTTTTCACCTGGCTGGCTGCCCGAGAAGAAAGTGAGCGCATTCGTCGCCAGAAAAGCTTCAGATCTTATTTTATGTTATACTTGTTGTTAATTCAAATTTTGCCACTAATTTATTGAATGACCTAAGTATTTTGAAAATGCAGCCCACTATGTATTCAGAGATGGACTTCCCAAAAAGAAAATCACAACTTAATCTGGATTCAAAGTGAGCAAATTTGTGCGGTTGTAGTAAACACTGCAGGATGTACTTTTAGACATGAGATCCTTTAATGTCCAGGTAACATAATTATAACTATTAACAGCTCCGTAAGTTGTGACTGAAACTCATAAGAATACATAATTAGTGTCACATACTCCTCGTTCTAACTAACCATATACTGAAACATGTACGAAACCTGATTAAACAATCAAGAACTTTCTTATTTAAAGCGTACGCTAATCATTGTATAAACAGTTACACTTTCACCTACCGGCTTTCAGAATGTGCCGTACACTAACCCTCACACTCCATAGATACTCCAAACCAAATTTAATAAACTGTATTTTCCTTACAAAAATCGTATGGTCTTACAAGATGATAATCCAAACATGTGTAATCTAGTTTCTTTTTATCCTGCATTAAAAAGATAAAAAATGGGTAGGACATATTTATTCACTAGTGTCAATCAGATCTGCATGAATATTTGTGGATCAGACCTAGGGGTAAGAATTTGTAAAACGGTTTCATGAAAAGAGAATTTGGGAACGGACAACTTCTTGAAACGCTTTCTGTCCCAACTTTGGAAGCCACTTAGCTTAAACATCAAGTTTGCGATAGATCGACTGAAACAATTCCTGTCGACAACTTGACGTCGAATGTTTGGGTGGAAACTAATACCTTCTCTGCTTTCTGGTACGGAAAAGAAAAAGTAAAGGATTTATAAAGCTAATATAATAGAAACAAACCTATAAAACAGTAGAAAAGGTAAACTCCAATATATGTTGTTGTCTCTGCAAGTTGGAAAACAAAATTCTGTCTGTGTTGATTTGCCTGATAGAGTGTTATAAAGTGGGGACGAATACTTTTTGATATTACTGTGTATCTGAGTGGACTTGAACACACATGTCTGTTCCTCTTAGGATTAGGGTTACTACGGCACTGCTACCCGACTTGGTCTATTGTATCTATGTCCCCAAATGGGGCATCCCTGGGAGGGAGGATGAGGCGATAGAAGACAGTGGGTGGCCATCCCAAGAAGGCACGACAGAAGAGAAGGCAGGGTCCCTACATTTTACTTAGATGAAAACGTCTCCCAGTAGGCCAGGACAATGGACATTACCCCTTACTGAGGTTCGGAAGTGGTCCCAACAGCCCGTTAGAAGACCGGCAATCGAGCTACCGGAGGAGTGTTTTACTCAGAACATATGATCCGCCATGCACCGCCAAGACTCCCGCCGACATTTCTAGCCTGGAATATACCACCAGTTGAGAGATGATGTAAAATGATAGTGGAGATGAAATGGAGGCACAGGAAATTTTGGGGTTGTAATTAACCTACCCAGCATTCACCTGGAGACCTGAGAAAACCCCGAAAAAAACGCATGGTCATGTAAGTCGGTCACGGGAACCGAATGCAGGCCATAGAAGAAACCATCTGAGCCATCTCTGTCGGTGTATGCTTCTCTTAGTGTGTGTTTGTGTGTGTGTGTGTGCGTGTGTGTGTGTGTGTGTGTGTGTGTGTGTGTGTGTGTGTGTGTGGGATGATTCAAAACAACACCGAATGAACATATAGAAGTACTTGCTCAACTTCTATTGACACATATAGGTTTTACCGCCAATAGAGCCGCATAAAAATGCTCCAGAATGGGTTAGGATTAGGCAGTGACAGGAACGACGCGTGTCTCACGCTGTCGGAGTTTGCAGGTATAGGTCACACGACTTGCCGCGTGCTGTAAACATAGCGTTATACTCCGCAGTAGCTTGATTGCTACTATTAAGAATTTTTTGGCTTAAGAAACTGAAATAAAGAGGCTATTGTTTAATTATTGTTTATGACTAAGTGTCCAAAATTCTGTTATACCAATGCATGATGGCAAATAAGCTAGTGGACATATGCAACTTAAACCTTTCAGAAGTAAGTTCATGTTAGTGAGGTTGAGGATGCAAGTATTAAATGGTAAACAGAACAGAAAACAACATCAAAGAATTTTAGATAAACTAACCAAAACTAAATGCCTTATGCAATGAGAGGAGGATTTTATTTCACGTGTTTGTTAATACTAAATAAAGCACCTGCAAATGAAAAGGAAGACGTTGTTATTTACAGTAAATGGTTGTAAGCATTGTACAATTAAGATCATAACAAAATGCTCTGCATATTATCACTGATGTAACTACTTTTACATGTCATACTTTTAATAAAACTAAATTTAATCGTGTGTTTGTTGAACTTCGTTCAGCTGCTCCATACATCAAACCTATATCTGTCATTTCGGCGTTCGTATAGCGCTTCACTTGCTTGGATTTACTATCTAAGTACGCGCAAAATCCTCCGTTAGGACGGAATGTGTAGTTTTACACAGAAGAGTAACCTTGCAACTGTCCGAGTTATTAGTCGACTTTTTCACAAGTAACTTCCCTTTGTCCGTTAACTGAAAGCGAGGCTAAGTTTATTGATAAACATGAAGGAGTAATACTTTTGTTTTCGTGGACAGGGCGTCCCAATAACAACTTCGCACACCAGATGTGCCATGAAGTGCTCTAAGAGATCCACTGTGACTACAGTGCTCAAGGAGGAAGGGATAGAGCTAAGGAACCATAGGTAGCTATAGACTGCAGATAAACAGCGGAGGCACGGCTCCCTAGTAATTCTAGACTACAAAACCTGTGCCACTACTGAAGCGGCCCGATTATTCCTCTTTTTTATAAAATATCCATGCTAGTTGTCGGACACCACCATACACCACGAAATCTAAAAGTACAACTGAAAAATGGGAAGGAAATGGAATACAAAGTAAAGTCTGGGAAGAAAATCGTCTAAATGAGAAACCACACTAAGTAAAACTACCATAAACCCAAGATGTGGTGGTCAAAGTCGCCCAAAATCAAACCTTTCTTTTCCCAAAACGAACCTTGTTTGAACTAACCAAATATTAGCCTGTAGGTTGGCCTCAAAATACAGGTTCCAAGTAATACGTGGAAATTGTTAACGGTTTCCTGGCATTCTAGCACCAGGGGTTGGTTGGACGTCTAGAGATGCAACATTAATTAAAGGTTGGAATCTGTGGGGTATGTTGTATTTTTGGTTAATTCTGGCCATGAATTTCTCAGGTATTTATCAGCACTGTCGTGTGGAATGCAAGTGTGGGTAACCGCTGGCAAAATAAAACTGCGGCAAATCCAATTAACGCCGCTGCGGCCCAAAAGAACGATAGAAACAAAGAAGAAGCGGAGAGCGGCGCCAATAACACAGCAATCCCGACCTCAATGAAATTAAACGCCAGGTACAGCTATATCGGCTTCACTTTGTGTGGAGAAGTTGGGCTCACATACTTTCGTGGTTCACGTGACCCGATAAAGCCCACTGTCTCCTCCCTCTGCATTGCAATGTATTAAACCCTCAGCCTACTTTGTGTATAAAGCTACTCGTGGTGCACTACAAATTACAAAATTCTAATAAATGACAACCACGGGACATTTTGTACGTAAGAAATTGCAATGCATAGGTAAGTTAGGCTACACAAGATTGGATAGTAAGCCCGGGACTCGGAATTAAAAAAAAGGTTAATCTTTCTTAATTAAAGGATCTCTGTAGTGCGAATTGTCATGGTCCTCAAAACAGCAGTTTACCGCATTAATGACCTCCTCGTTGCTGTGAAATCTTCGTCTTAAAGACATTTTTTTAGTTAATGGAACAGGTGGTAGTCACTTGGTGCTTGATCTGGGAAATAGGCGGATGTTCAAGCTATTCGAATTTAAATCGCACATTTTATCCATTGCAATGAATGATCGATGATCTGGAGCATTGTCGTGAAGAAATAAGGTGTTTTTGGCCAAATTAGGTATTTTTCTTGTAATTATCACTCAAACGTTAGAGTAACCTTGCATAATGGTCACCTTTTCCAAGTAATCAATAAAAATAATTCCTTATGCAGCCCAGAAAACCCTCGCCATAACCTTGTTAGTTGAAAAACTTGACTTTGCCTTTTCTGGAGGTGGTTCACTTGGCGCAATCCATTGTTTTGACTCCAATTTATTTTCTGGAGTGTAGTGATGTATCCAAGTTTTATCAAAGGTAATAAGTCATCTCAAAAGTTCACTGGCATTTTTATAGTGGAGCTGAAAATTCTTAGTTTTTATTTGCAACTTTTGATCAGGTGTCCATAAACACGGCACCCGTCTTGCACATACCTTGTAAAAATCCAAAACATTACTTAAAATTCTACCTGCACATTCTTTTGATATGTTTAGAGCCTCTGCTATCTCAAAACAAATCTAATCTGCGGTCTTCCAGTAATAAACGAGGAATTTTTCCAGTGATCTCTGGAGTTGTGGCTTCCACAGAATGTCCAGAGCGAAGCTCATCACTAGTGCTCTTACGCCCAATCTTAAGCTCTGCGACCACATTTTAATCACTGTATATGAAGGGGCAAAGTTTTTAGTGTACTCACAATTACCTACTTGATTTTTTTAGGCGTTAAGCCTTTCAAATAGCAGTATTTAAACACTGCTCATTTTACCAAATCTTCCATTTTCGTGAAACCTCTACACTCGCATTGTTTAAAATGTTGTCACTCAAAAACTAAACAAGTATTGATCTATAACTATGGATAGAAGCTAGTCAAGAGCTAAACTGTATAATGCTATCCATCAAACAGATCCAGTGGCACCATCTCTGTGTAATCCCGGGATTCATCAGCCGACCCTCGTATAAGGCCGTTTGACTTTATTTAGCAACAATATTACAGCAAATGGTTAAACGTAATATCATTTAAACGACTTTTCTATTATATTTTATAGTATTATATATTTTACACGCATCATGACTAATAGCCTTTGGATTTTGAAGTAAAAATTAATAGCTAATTTGCGAGCTAACCTATTCATATTTCAATAAACTCTTCTTATAGTACATTCTTCCTGTGTCTGCTTCATGATAACTACGTAATTTAAATAGTTGTAGATATGCTTTTATTATACATAATTATTCCTTTTTGGTATACCGAGCTTAATGGCCCAGGTGGTTTCATCTGAGGGCCACATTCGCGACGACATATCTGATCCGTGGGTCTCTTCGAGGGCTTTCCCCGGTTGCTAGGCAAATGCTGGTTAGGTTAACCACATCCTCCGAATTTCCTCTCATTCCATTTCATCTCCATTATCACCATACCTCATCTGATGGTCTCTTTCATAGCAGAAAGTGTCGGCGGGAGACTTGGCGCTGCATGACAGGATGACATGCTCCTGTAAGATGGTCTCCGGTTTCCCATTCCGCCTAGTGGGCCGTTTCAGGAACACGCTTGATAGGTTACCAGCTATGTTGGCCTGCTGGGGCGTTTCCAACTCGACAATAGTAGGGACCCTGTCGTGACTCTTTGCGTCGGCCGCCCTGTCTCTTCTCGCCTCTTCCTTCCTCCTATCCTATCGCCAGATAACGCCGTATTTATTGATGGAAGGAACAAACAATTAAATTAAAAAATGATAGTACACCATAAATAACTACAATAAATAACATCTGTATGTTAAATCAATCTATAACTGAGGAAGCTTTTAGCTAACCAATTACAGTACGCGCATATTTTTTTAAGCGCTGGATTTACGGTGTGGCGCGGGCAGAGGGGAAGAAGCGAGAGCTAACGTCCTTTTGATTCTGCAGTGTGGTCAACCTTGAAAAATACAGTTCAGCAAAATAGCGTATAAGATAAGCAAAGATATAAGTAACGTTGCATCCTTTGAAATCATGCCTTAGTTTTGCCCACGCCAGCTCATTTGCGTTCAGATCACAGTTATACGGAGGTAGAATAATTATGTGTCCCCTTTCGAGAGCCACATCATCCACAAATATTCATACAAATATAAATCATTTTCAAGTAAATGCTGATATACATTACCACCACACTCGTAACAAGGATAAACTGGCAATTCGAGCGCACCAAACGAGCCTTTATTAAGAAAGCTATAACTACAAAGGGATAATGTAATACAATAAACTCCCCAATTCATTTAAACAAGCTGCATCATTAAAACACTTTCAGAATAAGGTTAAAAAATTGTTGAATGCACACTTTTTTATAAGGTTAATTAATTTTAGAACTATAACCATATAAATGAGCACTGGGAGCATAGTACATTCACAAATCTGTAATATTTATACTATGGCATTTCTTGTAGTAAGTTATGCTATGTAAATAACACATGAAACCATAGAAAAGCTACTTACTGTGTATATTGTATATAATCAATTTTAATTTATGTATACACTGTATTTATACATTTTTACGTGTCTCATAACATGCATTTGTTGCCAAGGACGAACTAAAATTCTAATTCTAACATACGATTGTTTTTACACTGACTGGCTAATTAACCCCGAAAACAAAACAAATATGGCGGACATGATAAAACTTAGCGTATTAGCCACTATATGTCAGTGCATAACGCATTTCAAATTTCAAAGTTGTCATCTATGTTTACGGAGCTAAACGAAACACACCGAATGAGTACTTGGAACCCGATCGCTCTTCTTATCGCGCGCATATTGTATCCGGGAAGGAGGCTGAGTTTTAAATGTGTTCCGTAAAAAGCAGATATGTTTATATAGGATGATTCCATAATTACGAAGTATAAAATTCGTAGAGCTGAACAACGTAAATTTGGACAGTTGTATTTTAGTGACTGTTCCATATAATACATGAAAGTTGGTAAGAGTATGCATGTTGGGCCTTCATTAAGCAAAGCTAGGAACGTGCTTTGTAAACTCAGAGAACTTACAGATCAACTGACAGATCATTTGCTATTCTATGCTTTAGCAACTAGCCTAACTTCGTTACTGTTGATGAATTAGTTCAGTTTTAGAAATTAACAATCAGCAACCCTCTCTAGGCAAGTATGGTGAGTAATAAAGAATTTTTTCAGCCAATTATACTGGTGTTATCCTTTACAACATATCCACTAATATCCTGAGAGAAACGTTTCCTAGCTCTACTGAGGAAGACAGATGTCTTCGACAACCTAGTGGACCAGGAGTAGAGAGTTGCTTCAAAACTGTGGCAGCTATTTCATCACGGGAGAACCTGCTTCACAGGTGAAGAAAACTAGAGGAGTCTGGAAATTGGAGAACTTAAACAAATAAAAATCTATATCTGATTAAAGTATATTTGATATTAAATTGTGCACCTTTATACATTTATTTTCGTATAAATTCTATGCTTTGGAAAAAAAGGATTCTTTGTGTCTTTTTTGAAAAATCTAAATATGAACTTTTATATTCAAAAGACGTTTTTCTTTTGAATTATGCTGTTAACAGATAAATAAGTGTGTGCGCAAGCACACAACCACTTTAATAGCGATGATTTTGGATTCAGGGGATTCTACAGGTATATTTCTGGTGAAATTTGTCATCAGGTTTCGAGTGTAGTACAAGGGCTGTTCAATAAAGAATGATCATAATTCTTTACGGTCACAATTTTACGCATTAACATTCAATCTTATTATATTCTGTTAGCCTAATGTGAAGCAAATACGACGTAGTAGTTTCATTGTTGGTACTCCCGGTTCCCGCCTGTGAGAACCAGGCAAGTTCAGACATGTTTTGTATCACCTACCGCTGCACTGGAGGTAACACGCGAGGGACAATATGCGGCTTTGAAATTCTGCCTTCGTCTCAAGAAATCTTCAGTTGAGGCCTATACAATGTTATAGGAGACCTATGGAGAGTTTGTTCTTCCCTACAGCACAGCTCGAAGGTGGTTTAAAATGTTTGAATTTTAATTGGACTCGGTGCTCCATTTACTGCTCTTTCGGAATAAAACATCGACACTGCTGCTGCCATTGTGAGAGAGGATCGACTAATTACATTAAGATCACTTTCTGAAATACTGAACATTTCATTGGGTGCCACCCACACGTTGGTGACAGGAACATTCCACATGGGACGTGTTTGAGCGCAATGGGTTGCCGAACAGCTAAAGTTGATGTTAGCGGAAGATCCATAGGTTCCTCCAAAGGTAATCACTGCTGATGAAACTTGGCTACATCATTTTGATCCTGAGAGCAAACAGCAAAGCTCAGTGTGGAAATTTCCTTCATCACCAATCCCCAAAAAAGTAAAACTGGTTGCTTCTGCTGAGAAGGTTATGGTCATCTCATTCTTTGATATTCATGGAATGGTTTATCAGCATGTTGTACCGGCACACAAATCAGTAGCCGGACAATACTGCAGGGATGTCCTGTAAACATTGCAAGTCCACATCAGGCGCAAAAGACCACATTGCCGTGAAGCAGGCTGGATGCTGCACCACGATAATGCGCGGCCGCATATTGCCAATGTTGTTGTTAAATATCTTGCAAAAATCAACGTGAAGTGCATTCCTCACCCTCCCTATAGTCCCAATTTAACCTCACGTGACTCTTTTCTATTCCCTAACTTGAATAAACACCTTCGTGGGAGGCATTATCCATCATCAGAAGCAATGGTGAAGGCTGCGGAGGCGATTTTGAAAGATCTCTCAAAAATGTTTTCCAGCATGTCTTTGAAGACTGGCAGAAATGCTGGGAGAAGTGCATCGCATTTAGGGGAGACCATTTTGAGAAGGACCATAAAAATTATGAGGATGAGTAAAGGTACTTTGTCAAAGTTGTGATCATTCTGTATTGAACAGCCCTCGTACAATACATTTTCTAACTGCTATGTACCGTATAGAAAGCGGAGATGTCATTAATCTGTTTCGCTATATTGCATGCATATACGCGATTTTGTCCATGTAAATCTGGGCATCTCTCTAATCCTTTTGTACCTGCAACGGAATTTGTAAAGCACTATTTCCACAAATATTTATAAAGATTAATATGAAGCAGTCAGAGGAATAGCCGTTTCATATAATAGTTTGTTTAAGAATGATAGGAAAAGCCATATAAATTTAACACATACAATTTCTGTCTCTAGCTTTCATTCTCACTGATGACATAATATCGCCATGCACGAATAGTTGAACCTGTTGCACACGTGACAGCAGTAAGTTCCTCCGGAGTGCCAATTCGGATCTTGTTTGGTTCTCAAGTGAGCCAGAATCGATTTTTCCGGTTGGCGAGGTTCGCAGACAGAGAGGAGCGATTGGGTTGGGACTGCCAAGTAGCGCTATGTCAATATTTGCTGGCAGTCCACGATAATATTCCACTCTGTTTCACAGCCACAATACATGCAACACGTGATTACCTATCCCTTCTACTTCTGCTCGACATGAACCTCTCTCTCCCCATACAATACGTACCTTACAATTCTTAAAAGAAGTCCAGGCACTTTCAATAACCCTATAAGATAACTACTTTATCACTAATCGTATATCCCCTTTAAATGCCCATGTGTCGCGATTTGAAAAAGTGTTAAAAGAAAGAAACCAAATGTATATTTGTGAACATTAAATTTTTCAGATCGCTATTCGGGATTCATTCCAAGTTTGAATCGTTTACTCGAAGCATTTTCTCAGAGTTGTGTGAATGCCAGTCGAAACTAGTTTTTATTGTGCTTTCTGTGATGCAAAGTTCCTCCAATTTTTGAGGTGAGAGGTATTCGATTTTTGAATGAACAGAATTTGAAGCTTGCAGAAATTGTTCGTCAGTTAAAGAATGTATACGGTGATACAGCAATTAACCAAATAGACGTGAGAGTGTAGTATGAAATATTCGACAAATGAACAAATGTGCATGAGAAAACTTGACCCGGACGTCCGTAGTTAACAGAAAAACAGGAACTACAAATCGCACAAGAAGAAGTGAAACCCAAAAGATTTATATACATATATATACATATATATATAGGTAAATATTTTATTTTCTCAAACTTTCTTCCTTAAATTGCTCAAATATGTCCCAAAATATTGGCTAAGCTGATGTCAGCCTATATAATACGGTAATATGAAAGCTCGGGACAATTATAATAAAATTAATTAACGGAAGTGACTATGTAAATACATACCGAAGACAAACTATAAATTTTTAAGTAACATCTTACTTGTAATTTTAATTGTTAAACGACTGTTAAATCCTAGATCAAACTACATATATTCTTTAAACCTTATCCCTCATTTATGACAATCGAAACAATTTTTTAACACATTTTGACTTCTGGGTACAAAGGGTGACAGAAGGCTGAAACAATAACCAAATTCCCGCCTCGGTAGCATAGATGGCAGCATGTGTGCCTCACGTTCAAGAAGGTCCCGAGTTCGAATCATGGTCAGGGTGAGTTACCTGGATCAGGTTTTTTTCGGGGTTTACCCTTATCCTAAAAGACGAATGTTGGGTAACTCTAAGCTTTATGGACCCTGGACCCATTGGAGCATCATTTCACCCATTCCATTCATCGTCCAATATGACTTTAAAAAGTTAAAAGAAGTAAATTACAAAAACTAACAAAATATTTGAAAAGCTGGTCAGGAAGTTGCATGCTCTTTCCATGAACTCAAGAAAAATCTGAGTAGTGACAAAAATAACAAACGAACGTCTGAAGTACAAATGAACGTCTGAAGTACAAATGAACGTCTGAAGTACAAATGAACAAATGAAGTAGTGAAAACGTCTAGCAATATCTCTGGGAAATATTTTTATGAAAAAATAAACTCTTTTAACTATTTCCATTTATGCTCAGTAAATTTCATAATTTACGATTTATAAGAGAGTATATAATATTCATTTTAAGAGTAATCAAAAGGTGTTAAACAAATTCAAGTATATAAAAATTAATTGTGGTGTTGTTGTGAACCCTCTCGTTATCCCATAACTTGTCATTTTAAAAAGATGTGAAATATCTACGAAACATCGACTTCCCTCATGACAACAGTCTTACTGATTTTAGATTTTGTTGTATAGTATTTATTTTCAAATAGCCCTTTAGATAATAATAGCAGTTAACAATTAATTAAACCTCCTATTTAATATAACATATCGATTAACTAATTATGCAATTATTCAGTATGGCCCGCTAACAAACTTGATTAGCACATGAATAGAATACTAGCACAATGAAGATAAAGAGAGCGTTTCTTCTATCAACATTATCGAAAGAATTTGGTGTCCAGAAACTGCACTGCCTACATCTATAGATTCAGTAACTATACAGAGGTAACAATACAGATTCATTACATGCACATCTACATTGTTTTATAAATAGGAAATAAGATTCATTACATGCACATCTACATTGTTTTATAAATAGGAAATAAAAGAAGAAACAGAACATGGTATATATGGTTGCAGTCTGTTTTTTGAAGTATTATATCATTGCTGTCCACGATTGTGATAATAAAAGTGTAACTGGCTTTTGCTTTTATATTTCGGAATGTGGCAGATTATTTATATTTTGTTCTGGTGACACAGAAACTCCTAATTAAAAATGTCCTAAAGATTTCATAAATTTGTGAAAGAAACGATGCCCTAAAATGAACTCCCAGTGTACGGATGGAAATATAAGTATTGCATGTACGTGTATTAATTTAGGAAAATTACAGTGTTAAAATGTAACTATCGTAATGTAAAATAGTATTGCATTGGTTAATATTTTAGTAATTTTAGCCCTCGGATTCGTGATGGGGGCCCTTCGGCACTGAGAGTAATTTACCATCCTTATAATCATAGCAAAGTCATATATAATCCGACACCGTTTCATGTAATCCTTGAAAATACAACTAGAAATAAGAAACATTATAGAACCTTATTTAATGTTGCAAAGGTTGAATGAAAACAGTTTTTCTAATGCTATGCATATAATGCATGAAGGCCTGCTTTAAGAAAACGCTTTGGTAATAATTTTGCTGCCAGTTTATGAAAGTTGGCACCTGTGATAATTTGTACTCTTCAATTGTTGCACGTGTGCGACTCTAGTAACAACAATAATTGATCTTCTGCTCATTGTTGTTGTTGGCTTCAGAAGTGGAAGGTTGCTCTCATATCTAATATAAGTATAGTTAATTATGTTAGTTATTCTGCACGTTTTTCTCCTCTTTCCTTCTCTGACAAAGTAGCTACTTAGGCTTTCTTTTTAACCAGGAATATTCGTTTCTTTCAGTATGGAATCATCTAGCAATTCTTGAAAGAGACAACCAACGTATGTAGATCATCCGAGCGCTTCGTCGATTATATATGAAGAGCTGGATGAATGTGAATCTAATGTTGCTTCGGAAGATGAAATTGACCCGTCGATAGTTCAGAATCTGAAGATAGTAATGATGGCCCTTTGGATGTAAATGTATAGCCGCGCTTCTGTCTTTTTGTTTATTTTTTATTATTATTAACAATAACAATTGGCACCTCCGTCATTATCGTCATCATATGCTGCCGCACAGTGTGCGGGAGCGCGTAGGGGTTAGTTTCCTTGGCCATGACCATGATCGAGGTCCTGAGCATGGCACGAAGGGGATTAGACGTACTATGTTTTGGTGTTTGAGTGTAGTTTCTTTTTTATTGCTGGGAGCTGTTGAGTCCGTGTAGTCTCCGTACGCGTTCGCGTAGAGAGACATTAAAGTTGCCCGCCTGGGCTTGTATATGCTGCTCAATCATGCTGCTGAGCTGTTGGTTGAGGTCTAGAAGCTGGTCGAGTTTGGCGCCTGTATGTGAATGACTCTCCTCCAAGCGTGAAAGCTTGCGCTTCACAGTGGATGACTGGTCACTGCTGTTGAGTTGATGAAGCTGTTGTTGGAGAAGGTGTAGTTGGGTCTGGAGGTCAGTTGTGGTGTCGGCAGAGCGCTGGGCGATTGCTGTTAGCTTCGTGAGTTGTTCGGTCTGTTCTGCGATGCTTGTGGAGATTGTTTCTTCTAGTTGGCCCAGACGTGGAGCATTGTTGAGCTCCTCGGAGTGGAGGTGATGGATGTCCTCTCTGGAGGACTGTAAGGCTGCGATGGCGTTCTCAAGCGAGGCAAGAGGGGCTATAATGATCTGTACCTCTCCCCGAAGATCCTGCAGGGCTTCCCTCAGGCACTCTTCAGGAAAGAAGGCAGATACTGCTAGGGGTAGATGGTAAGTGTGGAGCATCTTCCTCCCTGGTCGCTGGTGTGCTGCATTGTACTTGAAGCCTCGTTCTGAGGTAGCGAGGGCACTGCGCCTGACCTTTAAAATGGCCTAGACCATTGTAGGTGGCGCAGTATCTGCGTCGGTGCCATAGATCATGCTTCCTACATTTGGCGGTGAGGCACTGTGTCCCACAGTAGTGACATCTAGGTGGAGCGGTGCAGGTGGAGACACAGTGGCCATAGTTGCAGCAACGCCGACAGGGGACGTGTCGGTCTAACTTGCTTGCCTCGACTCTGAGACAGCGCCCTAATAAGGGCACTCCCGTCCTCAAGGCAGCACCCCTCTCCGCGCTATCGGCTCGATGCAGGCGCACTAGTTTGGTGGTACCTACCCTCGAAGTTATGCGGTTGGCTCTCCAGGCAGAGGGCCACCTCTGTTTTGCGGCGGAGAGAACAAACCTGCACTGGAGATCATGGGGTACCCCGCTGATGACCACGGTGTAGGCTCCTGTGGAAGTGGCTGGCACTGGTGAGGAGTGCAGAGATCTTGTTGGTATCTGTTGTGCTGCAGCAGCGTAGGAAAGCCGCTGATCAGTTGCGTTTGGCGGCTGCGGTGGTTGTACTTCTGCAGGCGAAGTAACTGCGAACTGCAGTTCAGGTGCTGCTTCCCCCGGCGATTGCCTGGGCACTTGGCGGGCGTCCGGTGTGGTAGGGGAAGCGGGCAGAGCTGCCCAAAACTTCTCCGGCGGTTCCGCGGGAGGCTCCCTCTCGTTTGCCGGTACCAGCAGCTAGGCGGGAGACGGCGCCCGAGAGCTGGCTGGCGAGGAGTGCGGTGAAGGTGGCTTCACTGCCTGGCTCTGCTTCCGTGTTGCGTTGTTCTTCTTCTTCATGTTGCTGCGCCGAGTAAAACCGCGCTGATGGAGCGGTTACCATGGATTTATCTTTGTTAACAGAAACCTCTCAGATAACGCACTGATTGTTCTTGTAAGAGAGGGGTACTGACGCGCCTCCCGGTCGTGTGCTAAGCACCAATGAACGCATCCCTTCAGCCAATGGAATTCGCAGGAATCACAAATGACAGATATATGTTTACTCCACGTGGAGTAATCAGTGAGACGCATCTATTACCGAAGATAAATCCATGGTAACTGTTCGAACAGCGCGACTATAGCAAGAACAGCTACGTCTGCTAATGCACGTCAGCCTACAAATACAAATAATACACCAAGCCTAGCCTGATAATATAAAATCTCTAGTAAGTCCAGCCCTGCTTACAATCAATTTCTTTACCTTTTAAGGCAAGGCTACACTGAAAATTACAACTTCTATAATAATGAGCCTATCATTATGCAAATTAAGCCACATAATTAGAGAATCATTTTAAACTTGTATGCAAATTATCATGTTGCCAAACCAAAATTTTTCATTAATTATTAATTATTTTTTGAAAATATTGTAAAAATTACTCGCTATATAAAGTGTTCTACGAGTTTTTAAGTTGAACATTGTCTTCGACTAGTACAGAGCAATTCTAAATGTCCCACACTCTTATTTTTTGGAATATTCTTGTAGCATTTATTCTAAAATATTTTCAATAATTTATCTCTGAAAATTTTGAAAATATTAACTTTTTTATTACTTAACACCATATAATTTTCAAAACGTGGGAATTAACAAAAAACGAGAATGTGAAGTTTCTTATTTACATATTGTGGACCTATCCTGTATGTTTCAACAAGTTAGTGAAAAAGTTGACGCGTGAGGCATTTTGTATACTGAAATGTGTTGTAAAACCTTTTCTCAGAAAGTTAATTTTAAAGTAATGATTACTACTTTTAACGATTGTTAAAATGTTTCCTTAAATTGCCATGTGATGGGCTAAAATGATGAAACTCATAAAAATAGCATGTCATCTATTACTACACCCCTAAGCTACCAAAAAGAGCTCAAAAAGAATATTCCATGATTTTCAACATTTTCGGCGAATTTTCTGTGTAACCTTCACTTAATAATTTAAACCAACTACAAATATGTTTTATAATAGTGTATTTACCCTTTTAAATGCATTAAAATGTATAAAAGGTGTGAATAAATGTAATAAAAATGGTGTGAAAAAGGTGTAATAAAGGTGTGAAAAAATAATATTATTGTCACCCAATTATCAGAAGGCACGACCAACTGACAGCTGAGGGGGCATAGGAGGCATTCAGACCACGCCTACCCATTTATCTTGTAGCGTTCACTGAGGAGATGGTTGGAAAAGCATCACTAGCCAGTATACCGTCTCTTTCCCCTCCCCCTGACGTCTGGAACAGTCGGGATGATTTTCCGAGCTGCAAAGCTTCCAGATACAGCGATCTTCCTATATAAGGGCTACAGTGGACGAGTCAGTTCAGTTCTTGGCGAGCAGCCTTGAAGAGTGTCATGCTAGTGAACGGACTGGAAGACTGCATACGTGTATCAGAAGAGTTCTACGTAATTGCGAGTGTGGAGTGGATCTGTGACAGACGAACTGGTGGATTGTAATTGTGTGCGCTATGTAATTATATGTGATCGGCAAGTGTTACAACTGTAATTCGGTGGAAATAAAGAACATTTTGAGTTTGTGCAACTGGACTTTTAATTTCACGAACCCACAAAGTCACAATATTTATCGAAATCTCAAAGAGGACTTCTGAGGCTCCCATTTTGCATTAACGTCAGTCTGGACACTCATGCATCCAAGGGTTAAATCACTTCAATTGTGAAATAATTGTGGAAACGTAGAGTCAGACTGAAAAATTTAATGCCATAGCCGGGATTTGAACCACGGATCTTCTGGTTTCCGTCCAGCCGCACTACCATTGTGCTACTATGGTCAACGTGCCGATATGACATTAAATTCTCTAACTGACTCGTATTTTCCCGGTAAACCACTTAGGAGTTCTCATAAACACATGAGACAACTACCTTAATGGCGACCTACTACATGTAAGTACTTTAAGGCCCGGGCTTTATAGTTAACCACTATTAGGTCAATTAATGGAAATTAATTACTCTTTTACACTGGCCGTGTGTAGGCTAAATTGTGGAAACGTAGAGTCAGACTGAAAAATTATGTGAAATAATTACCAAAATCTGATGAGTAGATTTTCCGATTAACCTACGTATACGAGCCTCCTCAGGTTAGTGGTAGTGTTTGCACCTCAATTCAAGAGGTCTCGAGATCGAATATTGGTCAGGGCGAGTTAATTGTATAAAGTTTCTCCGTATAAAAGATGAATGTCAGGTATCTCTAACCTAGACTGGTCACCCCAGTCATGTTCTGTGACGTCAGGTGCATGGCCACAGATTCAAATTTGTCTGGTTACAAGGGGCGTAGGGCACCTATTCGGTGAGCCATCGTGACACTAATTCGTGAAGCCTAATCTCTTTCATAATTAGAGGATGAAATTGGGCGCCACGTCGTAAAATTTTACGACACGCTGTCTGCATATTGGGGATCACAATACAGAACTCGTCGCTTAAGGCGTCCCCGGTTCCTGCACGGCGTACCTCAGCAACCTCAGAGACATTCCACAACCAGTAGCAAGCCCTGGGGTACTTTCTAGTCCTTTCAAGAGCTGTTTAGATCTCAGTTTAGTTTAATACACTCACACAAAATGGGTACTTTTTAAAATAAACTACAAGGTGTATATAATTTGCAGATTAAACATACCTTGCATCACATTTGCATGACATTCTCCGTCGATTCTTGTACCATAAGCATAAAATTTTATTTTTCGCAATTACTTGATGTTAGTTGTCGCTCTGGGTAGCTCAGTTTGTTAGGACAGAGCTACTGATCGTGGAATAAGTCCATATAAGTATATTTACTGGCATCTAGAACAACACTTTTAAGAGAAAATTCCGGCACACAATGGACACTTATATAATTATGGCAACTCATAGCCATATAAGGGCGCTCAACTACGGCGGTCATCAGCGCCCTTTAAAAAACTAGTCATGGCAAAAGCCTGATATAAAACTTTCTAAAAACTATACAAGTGTAACAAAACCTATTAAAAATACACATACATAAACAAATTCAATCAAACCCTACTAAAAATTTCGTTCACTAAATCCTAAATTCTAAACTAGACACGGATCTCCACGCACGGCCTACACGTGGGTGGGCCTGTTGACCGTCTCCCTCAACCACGAAGAGGAGCCCACAGGAGGGAGACTGTTGGCTTGGGACCCCGGGTGCACCAAACCCGTACCTACCGAATTAGGCCCATGGGGGGGGGGGGACGTCGGAAGCATTCGCTGGAGCTGCGTTCACACTATACGCTTTGGACAGGTAGAGTCATAATGTAAAGTTCAATGACTTTAAGCTACAGAAGTTTTTAGTCTGACAATGTGACTCTACCTTTCCATACTTTAGCCTAAACACGGCTAGTGTGAAAGAACATTTCTTTTTTTCAAATATACGTTTTAATACCACTCTGACTTCATTTCAAAGCTATGCGATAGATAGGGAGTCGCCTTGCGGCTTGGCCGTATGCATGATAGACAAATGCATGTGTCTCATAAGTAGAATAACATTAGCTGAATCCTTGATGTGTATATACATCGTAACATTGTTATATTAATAGCAATTACTTTTGTGTTTCTTACAGAAGATAAATAATAAGAGGTGCGTTCAAGTTATAACACCTCCTTTTCTAAGGAATGGGATCAGATAGGAACTTCTGCTTTCTTTTTAAATACACGAGGAGCCCTCGTGAATACGTGACACAGATGGTAGCACTGTACAGTGCATAGAACTCTAGTGACAGCGACCGGAGTTAGGACTGTTTTGATAAAATGGCAATGTTTTCCTTGCAAGAACAGCGAGTAATCATTTGTTTTCTCCATTTTCGTGGTGTGTCACCTATTGAAATTCATTACCAGTTGAGTGAGGCGTGTGGTGATGGTACCATGGATGTGTCCAATGTGCGCTCCTGGGTGTCGACAGTTCAGTGAAAGCAGAACATCGTGTGACAACAAACCAAGACACTTGCAGACATCGCCACAAAATTTGGCATTTCCGAGGGATCTGTGCACACAATCATGAATGAAGATCTGAAAATCCTCAATTGGCGATCCTCCAAAACAACGTTCTCCACTCGCTGGATCACGTCGTCAGACCGGATGGTGCGAGGCGTGACTGTCTTGATTTGTTGTCACACGTCACTATTTGAAGTATCAAGAGCAGTCCGAACTCTCGTCGCTGCCACTAAAGTTTTATGCACTGTACAGTGCTGCCATCTCTGTCATCATTCACAAAGAGTCCACGTGTATTGTATTAAAAAAAAGAAGTTCCTGTTTGGTTCCAGTCCTGAAAAAAAAGAATTGGAGGTGTTACAACTTGAACACACCTTGTATTCTAAACACATTAACTTACAAAAACGCAAACAATAGGTTTTTGTCGTTGTCAAATTAAATGCAATGTTATTAGAAGACGCTTTAATGTGGTTGTGTAACACTCGGGCCCATTCATCTGTTATGAATGTTGCTGGCATACCATGCGAAGTATCCTCCCGTGAAAATTTCACTAGGCATTTCTTCTAGTCCATGTCCCGCAGAATGAGGGCAGCATTAGAAGTAGAGGGTTTACATACCCACTACTAAGGCAATTTTCATTTTATTTGATTTTACATATAGAAAAAAAACACATACTTCAGTTAATTTAAAAACAAAGTGTTCCAATTTTTATGTGTGAATATACATTCCATAAAATCAAGTAAACCTCAGCAATTGGAAGATATATAAGAATGTGTACAATAAATTTCGTATTTCTACAATAAAAAATAATAAAATCATGTTTGGGATTCCAACATTTGTAGGTCTAGCTCCTACATACTTGCTTTTGACACAGTGTGTGAAAAAGGAAAGGATCCCATATGTGGATACGCACGAAACATATGAAACAATACATAATGTGTAAACATTCTGATTTATTTAAATATTTGTATAAGTCCAAGGAAGATTTAAATGAGAGAAAAAAACCTGAAGTGATAATGGACCGAGTTATTAAATAAATATAAAAGTACATATGCAAACTTTTACAGACACATATACCTTCTTTTATTTTCGACAAACAAAAGCATTTCAAGTAGAAACATATTCCACTCCTTCTCAAAGTCTTCAAAACTATTTCCCTTACCATTTTCTATTAAATAACGTTTATTATTTATTACCAAGACTGAAACCTTTTATGTAGCATGATGATACACCTTTCGAAAATTAAACAAGAAATTAATATTTGAACGCACTTTAACACTATACATATTTGACCACAGACAATTGTTGTTAAATACTGGCGAATCCTTGATATACCTTCTTCATAATTTTTGTTTGTGAATTCGGGAGTGTAAATTGAATTCGCAATAACTTAATTTAATTCCTTTGTGACCTTGTGAATTTCTCGGAAACCTTCTTACTATGCCAAGGTGAAGACTTAGGTCGTAGAAATCAGTCAGATGTATCACGGGCTGTTATGTGCTGACTGCACTGATGAGCAGAGAGACGCAGCTAATGCTAATACTCTCTTCGTATGTATCTTCAGAATTGCGTTCTAGAATGTATGTTTCCTTCGAAAAAAGTTGTTTTCGTACAAAGCAGTTGAAAACGTTATAAACCAGGAGGACGTAGTTCCACAGAGTTTTCAAATTTATTAGAATTTCCTGGATTCCCACCTTACAATTTAAAATTAAAAGCAGGATCAGTTGTGACATGCTGCGTAGCATTAACCAGCCATGACTCAGCAATGAAACGAGACTAACTGTGAAAAAGCTAATGAATAACGCCATCGAGGCAACAATCTTCAAGAAAAAGTACAAAGGAGAGGATATGTTGATCCCGCGTATTCCGATAATTCCAATGAATTTGCCTTTTGCGTTTGGTTTTTGCATTGACCATAAATAAATCGCAAGGGCAGTCTTTGGAAGTTTGCAGAATTAATTTTGAGTTTCCTTGTTTCTCTCATGGACAATTATACGTCACATGTTTGCACTTTATAAAACAAAAAGTATTTATATACTTAAGCATCGCAAAAAGAGAAAGGTTTTTCAGAAAGCATCAAATTGATTAATTTAATTGTAACTGTGTTGTATTTATACTTCACCCCTAGTTGTAGAATAAGTAACCAATTAATCCGAATTTGTTTTACTTGTATAGATATGTTCAGACAACTGTTATTGGTGGTAGGTCAGCTAGGTAATTATCATAACTACAAGAAGCAGAACAAAGCTAAAGAGACGCGTTCCGTGTTACCATTGTAAACCGTCCGTGGAAGCCCGCCTAGGTAGCGTAGATGGTAGCAAGTCTGCCTCACGTTCAAGAGGTCCCGAGTTCGAATCTCGGTCAGGATGAGTTACCTGGATAAGGTTTTTCCGGGATTTTTCCTTATCCTTATAGACGAATGTCGGGTAACTCTAAGCTCCATGGACCCGGACGCATTGAGCATCATTTCATTCATCGTCGGATATGACTAACCGTTGGAGGGCGTAAATTATAAAAAAAAAAGTCCGTGGAAACTATGTGGACTTATTGAAATGTACACTTCGGGACTATAATAACCGAGGTAAATATTTCTAGAAATGGTTTTGGTACATATTTTGTTATACTTAAGAAGGACATATAGGAATAATATAAGGTTTGTTTTAGAACCCTGAAAGAAATCAAATAATCAACAAACATGGTAGAAGGAAAATCATTTCACAATTCATCAATCGACCTGTGAAAATCACGAATAAAACAATTATGGTCAGACTCTTCTGTCATGCAGGAACGAGCCAAGAACTGTCCAGGCGGAGTGCTTTATCTTGTAGTAAATATCCGTACCATTTGTCCGGTAGCGCCATATGCCACATCACATCCAAGCACTTCTATTCAATGGGAGGGAAATGTAGTGAAAGAAACGTAACAAATGAACATTGGTGGATGAGAAATCACCACAGCATTCATCTACTAACTTAAAAAATTCACGAAAAGCACGAGGTAGAGCAGGTGATTGACGGGAATCCAACCCAAGTGCTACCGAAAGCAATCATTTAGCTCGGTTAGATAGAAATTAAAAACAGCAGTGAAGTCTAATAAAAACAACTAGTGTAACGGTGACCTAGCAGATGACGTAAAGTCAGCAGTGTACATAGTGCAACATTTATTTGTAAGAAGCTTTCTGAAAGAGCTGTTTATAAACCGAAGCACTTAGAGACAAATGCGTGTTTTTATGCGTGGCTCTTTTCTCCTTCTGTTTGCATTTTGAACTCGGCTAGGTACTGGAAATTATATTTTTTCTACACAGCATCTCTTTAAACACGTGAACCCTTGGGGTAGGTATACCTTGGAAAAATCTCATTACTTTAAAACAGTGAAATAAAGCGCGCTTTTCCGTAATAGAAGAGATGTCTCTTGCGAAGCACTGCTTTCAGTTGTTGCTTGTAAAACCAGGGAGCTCTCTCTCGGCTGTATGTACAAATGTGGGCATTCCTTCCAATTTGGTATAAGACCAGCCTTTCTTTTGCCTTTCAATGGATTTATAAACATGCTTAGAATATGTGACGTGTTAGGGCTCGAACCCAGTGTAGCATTCCTTATTTAACTGTATCGTATTAAAACGCTATACAAACGCTCGCCTCTTCTCTTTAATTTCTTTAGCCGTTATAGCTAAGAGGTATTTATAAATGTCTTCAACTCAAATCTAAATTACAAATATATTATATTATTATAGATACAATACTTGAGGTCCTCCAGTAGTATGTTATAGAAGAATTTCGTTCATCTATGTCCGTAAAATTTATAGCTAAAATACCGTAAGTCGTTTGGCATTGTAGCTCAACTTCTTTCAAGGATAGAGAATAAAGATTTTCAGAGATAAAATGTAGATGAAATGCAAAAATTGAAATTGAAACCAATGTCTGCCACGGATGCAACTCAAGTATTTTAAGTAAATTTCCAAATCCTAAAGAATCGCTTGCATGGCAGAATATTTGTTACCTTTGCCGTTATAAAAATAACTGCCGTGTTTATTAAAACAACACATATATATTTAAGCTGGTTTCAAAGAAATAAAATACACACACTGATTTGTATAGGAACAGTTTTTGAATACACCACTCATATTTCTATTTGCATGAAAGGTAATTAATTTACCGTAAAAAAGGAAAATCCTTTAAGAAGATCTCATCAACACGCACAGACCATTCAAACATTTTTTGTGGAATATTCTATTCAGAAATAATCATTCTTAAAGTTTATTTTACACTCCTGGAAATTGAAATAAGAACACCGTGAATTCATTGCCTCAGGAAGGGGAAGCTTTACTGACACATTCCTGGGGTCAGATACATCACATGATCACACTGACAGAACCATAGGCACATAGACACAGACAACAGAGCATGCACAATGTCGGCACTAGTACCGTGTATATCCACCTTTCGCAGCAATGCAGGCCGCTATTCTCCCATGGAGACGATTGTAGAGATGCTGGATGTAGTCCTGTGGAACGGCTTGCCATGCCATTTCCAGCTGGCGCCTCAGTTGGACCTGCGTTAGTGCTGATGTGCAGACCGCGTAGAACGACGTTTCATCCAGTCCCAAACTGGCTCAATGGGGGACAGATCCGGAGATATTGCTGGCCAGGTTAGTTGGCTGACACCTTCTAGAGCACATTGGGTGGCACGGCATACATGCGGACGTGCATTGTCTTGTTGGAACAGCAAGTTCCCTTGCCGGTCTAGGAATGGTAGAACGATGGGTTCGATGACGGTTTGGATGTACCACGCACTATTCAGTGTCCCCTCGACGATCACCAGAGGTGTACGGCCAGTGTAGGAGATCGCTCCCCACACCATGATGCCGGGTGTTGGCCCTGTGTGCCTCGGTCGTATGCAGTCCTGATTGTGGCGCTCACCTGCACGGCACCAAACACGCATACGACCATCATTGGCACTAAGGCAGAAGCGACTCTCATCGCTGAAGACGACACGTCTCCGTTCGTCCCTCCATTCACGCCTGTCGCGACACCACTGGAGCCGGGCTGCACGATGTTGGGGCGTGAGCGGAAGACGGCCTAACGCTGCACGGGACCGTAGCCCAGCTTCATGGAGACGGTTGCGAATGGTCCTCGCCGATACCCCAGAAGCAACAGTGTCCCTAATTTGCTGGGAAGTGGCGGTGCTGTCCCCTACGGCACTGCGTAGGATCCGACGGTCTTGGCGTGCATCCGTGCGTAGCTGCGATCCGGTCCCAGGTCGACGGGCACGTGCACCTTCCGCCGACCACTGTCGACAACATCGATGTACTGTGGAGACCTCACGCCCCACGTGTTGAGCAATCCGGCGGTACGTCCACCCGGCCTCCCGCATGCACACTATACACCCTCGCTCAAAGTCCGTCAACTGCACATACGGTTCACGTCCACGCTGTCGGGGCATGCTAACAGTGTTAAAGACTGCGATGGAGCTCCGTATGCCACGGCAAACTGGCTGACACTGACGGCGGCGGTGCCCAAACGCTGCGCAGCTAGCGCCATTCAACCGCCAACACCGCGGTTCCTGGTGTATCCGCTGTGCCGTGCGTGTGATCATTGCTTGTACAGCCCTCTCGCAGTGTCCGGAGCAAGTATGGTGGGTCTGACACACCGGTGTCAATGTGTTCTTATTTCCATTTCCAGGAGTGTATAATGCTGCTTTTCTCCTGTCTTTCCTGGTCATATGAGGGTCCCGGCCTCACATAGAGTTGGCACCACTGGACCAGCTTGACGGATAGCATAATGGAGTTTAACTCTAGACCAGCTTATATCCATAGTTACTGGCTAATAGCTTGGAAATTAATTGCTCTTTCACACTGGCCCTGTGTGGGCTAAAGTATGGAAAGGTAGAGCCCGACTGAAAAATTCAATGTCATAGTTGTCTCATGTGTTTATGAGAACTCCTAAGTGGTTTACCGGGAAAAGCACGAGTCAGTTGGAGAATTTAATGTCATGTCGGCACGTTGGCCATAGTAGCTCAGGGTTAGAGCGACTGGGAGGCAACCAGAATATCCGTGGTTCAAATCTCGGCTATGGCATTGAATGTTTCAGTCTGACTCTACCTTTCCAGGCTAATAGCATGTTTATTTTTCGAATGACAGCATTTTAAACAACACATGGGTAGAGGTTATATGAAAATGGAGGATTTTGAAAAACAAGCAGTGACTAAATATTTCCATTTTAAAGGCTTAATGCCTAAATAAGTCAAGGAGGCAATGGACAGTACATTGAAAGCCTCTTTCCCTTCATATACAACGATTAAAAGGTGGGTTGCAGACTTTAAAATGTGACGCACGAGCACTACTGATAAGCCTCTCTCTGGACGCCCTGTGGAAGACACAACTACAGAGATCATTGAAAAAATGCATCGTTTAGTACTGGAAGACTGCAGATTAAAGTTGTTTGAGATAGCAGAGGCAGCAGACATATCGCAAAAATGTGCAGGTAAAATTGTAAGTAATGCTTTGGACTTTCACAAAGTCTGTGCCAGATGGATGCCGCGTTTGATGATACCTGATCAAAAGTTGCAAAGAAAATCTGTTCCTGTTAAGAATTTGGAGCACTACCGTAAAAATCCCAGTGAATGTTTGAGACGGCTTATTACCATAGATGAAACTTGGAGATATTAGTACACTCTAGAAAGTAAATCACAGTCAAAACAATGGATTGCACCAACTCCAAAAAAAGGCAAAGTCAATTTTGCCAGCTAACAAGGTTATGGCGAATATTTTCTGGGATACACAGGGAATTATTTTTATTGATTACTTGCAAAATGGTAAAAGTGTAACCGGTAATTACTATGAAAGTTTACTGCAGCATTTGAGTGATGAAGTGAAAACAGAAGTACCTCATTTGGCAAAGAAAAAAGCTTGTTTCTTCAAGACAACGCTCCGGCCCATAGTGACAACCGCTATTGCTTCCGTCCTTTACCTTTTATGCAAATTGAACGGAATCTCAGCGCATCGCATAACGATTTTGTTTTGTAAAATTGTGATATTGGTTTTGTCTCCTTTATTTTTCTTTCTCCGCAAGAATTTATGTAAGATTATATTAAAAATTATAAGTTTATTTCTAACATACAGATGAAAAACACTTTAGTGTATGTCCGTAATATACTTTTAAGACGTTTAATTATAAAATACTAGTTGTTATTTCAAAAATAACTTCATCATGTTTAAAAAAATGTTTGAATCAGGTAACTATGTATAATAAAAAATAAGTTTATGAAAACAATTTAAAACTATGCATGGCCTTGGTGTATACTTTAAAACCTAACAGCAATGCTAAAGTTACATATGGGTATTACTATTTTCTATTGTTATTCTTATCATCATCGTCATCAAATACGAGCTGTGGCTAACAAACAACTCGTATGGGCATGCGCACTGTCCCTAATCAACGTTACAGCATGGTGAGTTCAACGTTTGACCGTGTTCAACGCGACTTTTCTGTGCATGAAAAATGATCAAAGTTAAACGAGGCACATGATTATGGTCAACTTTGACCGTGGGTGTTCGACCGATCAATGTATTGATTGCGGTCAAGTTATACAGTATGTTTGCTTGTTTCGATTTGCTTACAGGTTATGAGGACGATATAATATATCTAGTTATTTAATCAAGGCCAACATTAAAACTAACTCATCACAGAAAGAGGATATTCCCTTGAATAGGATAAAGGCGGGAAATGATTTTGACTATCAAAGGATGTAGTTTTGCAGCTCGTAAATGAATACCTGAGAGGTTAGAGTTTTCTACGAACTGTAATCATCCTGTTTCATCTATAAACAAGACCTTTGAGATCTTACGCTACAGAAGCTTTTAATACTGTGAATGGGAATATTTCTGGCATCAAGCAAAGAGTGGCGTTGTGCACTTTCAGTGATCCTCCAGTTATCGCTCCTGTAGAGCGCAGAATTAAGATCTGTAATGGATTACATCAAACGGATCGATGGAAACTATAGGGTTGCGTTTATTATTGCTTCCAAGTTTGTTAGAATTTCCATGGTCGTTTTAATTATATTTGTCAAGATATTAGAAACTAATTTATTTACTCGTAATAACCTAGTGTCACATTTATACGCCGGGCTAAATGCATCTATACCTCCTGCTGTCCTTTACAGAACATGATTAAATTATTTCATTTTTCATTTTATTCGAATATAAGAACGCTAATTTCAACAGAACGTGATGCTGAGAAATGTTTGTATATAAGCTTTTGATCGTCATTTCTTTGCTCCGAAGATATGTTCAGTGTCGTACAACCTTTTAAAGTAAACTTAATTTGCTGTGTTGCACTGTCATAACTCTTTAATCTCGTACAAACTATTCTTACAAACTCCTAGTCATCTACATAATTCATGCAAATCAAGATAAACATTGCGTTATTGCTAATTGCCTAGTATGCGCAAGGGACATGGAAATGCCATAGACTTTATGAGATGGCCGAATATTTTAAGAGTTATTCGCTAAATGATGGCTAAGAAATTCCATGATTTTTGAATGGCCAATAATGAAACGAACGAATAAAATTACCTATTTCAAAAAGAAGTATTATAAAATTCATGAAAGTGAATAATGAGTATCTTCGTAATGCTTTACTCAAAAACATTGTATTTGACATAATATGCCCTACTTTTTGTATCGAAAGCATCGTACTGTGATGACACTATGAAAAATAACCAGTTACGATAAAGAAGCGTGAGTTAGTTGCAGGAAGCAACATGAGTCATGCCCGCCTCCGTAGCGTAGATGGCAGCATATCTACCTCACGTTCAAGAGGTCCTGAGTTCGAATCTCGGTCAGGGTGAGTTAACGGGATAAGGCTTTTTCCGAGGTTTTCCCTTATCCTTACAGAGGAATGTCGGGTAGCTCTAAGCTCCATGAACCCTGGACATATTTGAGCAGCATTTCACCCCTATTTCATTCACCGTCCGATATGACCTAACGTTGGAGGACGTAAAGTTACAAAAAAAAATAAAGAAATAAAAAAAAGAAAAAGAAAAAGGAAAAAAAAAAGAAAAAAAATATGAGCCATGCACTGCACTGTGCCAGCAATCCAGAAAACACACAGTCCAACACCAGTAGGCCAACATACTGCTCAGTATTTTTCAGAGCTACCCTGTGTATTTGAAGAAACTTACGATCAAGTAGGTATTTACGTAAGATATATTTAATGTTTATCATCTACGATTTGAAAACAACAAACTGGTTTAAGTGTTAGCGTTTGGAAAGCACAAAATAAGCATATATACGTATGAATACTTAAAAGTTAACCCTTTAATGCTTGAATTATTTTGCTACTTATGCCACACTTGCGGCAATTCAAAGACCTGTTTGCCCACCTCGGTAGCGCGGTGGTAGAATGTCTGCCTCACGTTCAAGAGGTCCCGAGTTCAAATCTCGGTCAGGGTGGGTTACCTGGATAAGGTTTTCTCCGGGGTTTCCCCTTATCCTGAAAGACTAATCCCGGGTAATTCTAAGATCTATGGACCCTGGGTCCAATGGAGTATCATTTCACCCATTCCATTCATCGTCCGATATGACCTAACGTTGGAGCACGTAAATTATATAAAAAATACCTGTTTTCATACCGCTTTCTGTGGTGTCTCAACGCAATCGATTCGAATAGCTACGGTCGTTAAAGCGATATGTAATAAACTTCCATCAATTCAAAGCTAAATAAGGTGAGTTCGAATCTCGGCAGTCAGAAGTATCTGTGGCAAAGGCCGGGGAGGGCCCACGTAAAATAATCGGTGTGATGGCACGCGTGGATGTTGATGGGGTATTATCTGACTGCAGTTGCATGGATTTTGTCTTTTTATACTAAAAAGGCACTTCAGTGTAATTGTAAAAATAATATATTTACAACTAAAAATGCTCAAGTTTTTTATGTAACTGATAAAGCTAAAGAAGTTTAAGATAACTCAAACTTTTATCCTTCCATTTTTGAAACGGCTGAGGAACCATTGTCGGTTGCAGGCGTTAAAGTGCCAATGTAACGTGGTTGTTTAATCGCGAACAGATACACATATGAGCTTGTTGTACATGAGCGGATGGATATTATATCTAATTTTAAGCTTCATCTCTGAAAGTCCAATACATCACAATATCCTTGCAACAACCAGCCTGCTTAGTATCTACCGCAGGTATGATTAAGTTGCTTTACTGCAATGAACGCACCTCTTAAGAAGAAACATTCCTTTCATGTCAAGATTGTGTTTTGTTATTCACAGACGAACAAAAATGAAAACTTAGTTTAAAAAAGAACTGGTATATAAATCTGGAGGCAAAAACTCCTATTCGAGACTGCTCTTTCCGTGGGACATTTGTCTTACAGTTTCCAGCTACACAAAAGTGACCCAGAATGAGGAGAACTTCCGTGGACACTCCCAGACTATTCGAGATATACTTTTCATCAGTCATGAAAGAACCTTAAACATATAATTACTACATGTTTTATACCGTATACATTTATTATGTTGTGCATTGTAAATGAAAAAAGGAAATAAACCATTCCCTCCTTCCTTTCTTCATTGATTCAACAAATCTAGAATTGTTTGAGCAATCCGATTATTTTGTATACAGCTCGAAATGCAAGAAAATTATATTCTCATGATAAATTAATGACCGGCATTTCGAGAACGTTGCGTAACAGGACGCACATAACCGGGCGGTGCACCACTGCCGCTGATCCAAGACCGCAGTATCGCCGCGATTACCACTCTTCGGGTAAACCGAGTTTTACATTTGTGTGAACCACAGATGAAACAAAATAGAAATACTTATCGCGCGGTATTCCATATTACCGCATTGTGAACCACCTCCCGTCCGCCTGTCGAGCGTTTATTATATACCCACGGAGCCCAGTGTTAGACAATTTAGATATATGGGCGAATACTGTACTTCTTACTTGATTCATTTCCAAGTAAAACATGGATACCAAGATTTCACCAGAAATACACACTCTGAAACACCCTGAAATCTAAAGCGCCTTTTCTTCCTTTACTACATACTTAAAGTAAGCAGAGCTTTATATGAAGTTAACCATTTCCGAAAAAAATCGTTTAAGTTTGCTTGAATTTCCCTTTTTTCAAACAAAAGATCCTTAATGGTTCTCTTTCCTTATCTTCTTACAAACAGAATGAAATTTAAAAGATATTTCATTGCTACCATCTCCTAAAACATTTGACTATCACTCAACCCTACTGCATTCCCACATTTCTAGTTATATTTAGAAGCAAATATGTAATACAACCATTTAGTCAAATGTTTATCACGATTAACCTGAAGTAAACAAAAAATGAGTGGGTGATCTGCCTAATCTACTTAATGAAAGTCGAGCTATCAGCATTGAATTTTCCAGGATCTGAAGAAGGCCATGGAGTATACTAATTACTTACCATGCCACCTTCACTTTCTTTTTTTTTTTCTCTTTTTTCTTTTTATTCATTGTTTCTATTACCTATATTTCCCATTCTGTATTAATTTGTGTTCATTTATGTTTTTTGTGTATTATAATATGTATATTATTACATATGTATGTATATTATTATATATGTATGATGAACATTGTAATTGGGCTACAAGTCTGTTATGTTCATAAGAATAAATAAATAAATAAATAAATAAATAAATAAATAAATAAATAAATAAATAAATAAATAAATAAATAAATAAATAAATAAATAAATAAATAAATAAATAAATAAATAAATAAATAAATAAATAAATAAATAAATAAATAAATAAATAAATAAATAAATAAATAAATAAATAAATAAATAAATAAATAAATAAATAAATAAATAAATAAATAAATAAATAAATAAATAAATAAATAAATAAATAAATAAATAAATAAATAAATAAATAAATAAATAAATAAATAAATAAATAAATAAATAAATAAATAAATAAATAAATAAATAAATAAATAAATACAATGGTCGAAACGTCGACTTTCATTAACTTGACTCGACTGATCACCCGCGAAGCCTTGATTAATAACGGTCGCCATGAAACTTCGAATCTTACAGAAAAACTAAGCATTTTAAAGAATAATTTAAACAAGACTGAGAATATAAATTTATGTGAGTACAACGATTCATGTTTTCAGAAAAATATCCACGTGTGTGTCTGTCATCTCTGAAAACCATGACTCGAAAACAAAAAATCGGTTCAGTACCAAACCTGGCATTACACATAGTAAATAACTTCTACAGATATGACTCGAGAGTTTTAGTGAAAATATCTGACCTCAAGTTACATGGATAAAATTTAACTGTCCATTACATATTCTAAAAATGACTAGCATTTTAATTCAAACATCACGTCTTGTTTAAAAATTTGCATGACAAGGAAATTTGTATATTAAACTTCGTGATAAGATCTTGTGAGGTCCTCTTGATTCCTTTGTACAGTTTTATTGGGAAAATGTAAGATATGGAGATTCCTCCTTCTTCAAAGAATTATCTTCCTATTTGTAGGAGTTCTGCTCCCAATGACTTAAAGGCAATCTTTGGATTAACATAACATGCTCATTGTTTGGCAAGGTGGTTAATAAACAAATGAAATGTAGCGATAAAAGATATGACAGAAAAATTCACATCTCAAGTTGTGCAGCCCAGCAGTCGCCTAGAAAATAAATATCTCCGTAAAGAAACAAAGAAACAAGAAGAAACGTTTTGGTGAGGCTATTGAGCCTGGGGATTTCAACCTGGAACCATCAGCATGCACATATTATCGCGATACTGACGGGAAATATTGAAAAAATCTGAGGAATGGTAAAATCCCCATTTAGCGCCAAAGAACTAGAGTCAAGGGAGGGCTTAACACTACCCTCAGTGAATGCGATCATGCGTGATATTCTACTGTGCGATGTTTTGACTCAAGTGCAAGGCCAAATATTAGCCTGATATACAAGACAACTTTTTGCATCAGGGAAAGGTTGCGTCAAATTATTGTGCGTTCACTACTCAAGAGCATCTTATATCTGCCCATGCTGAATAATTGGGATAGGGGTGTATTGGCCTTCATTGACTAGCGCTGCGATCGTCTTTTATCTGCTAATTAGAACAGTGAAATATTAGTAAGTTGGCGTACAGTAAGGTACGAAACAGTATACTACACCTGGAATGTGCCTGTCTGATATGAAAGGTTAACCAATTATTACGCAAGACGGATGCATAATAATAAAGTGACGTTATGATTACAGTCTGATTTTTAAAAGAAGATGCGTGAAGCTCATCAGGCAAGGGAAGCGAAGGGTAAGAAGTGAAAGTCGTTGCTACGGTAACGTAAACAAAGGTTGCCAGATTGGATACACTGGTGAATCACATACTCCCTGCTCAGTTATCGCTAGTAGTATGCGGGAAACAGAGTTTGCCTAGTTGCGCTGTATAATGTTAGCCTACTTTGTTAAAACACAATTAAAATACGTTTTTATGGAAGCAAGACGTAGTGGCGGTAGGATTAGAGGTGGACCGAGGAATCATGGCCTAAGGCAAAGTTAAGCCCTTTTTTTTTTTTTTTTTTTTTTTTTGTAATGTACGTCCTCCAACGTTGTCACATCGGACGGTGAATGAATTGTGTGAAATGATACTCAAATGAGTCCAGGTTCCTTGGAGCTTAGAGTTACCCGACATTTGTCTTGAAGGATAAGGGAAAACCCCGGAAGAACCTTATCCAGGTAACTCACCCTGATCGAGATTCGAACTCGGGACCTCTTGAACGCTAGGCAGACATGCTACCATCTACGCTACTGAGGCGGGCGATCAGGTTATGGTCGGGCTGTTACACTGCAGCTAGAAAATTTGTCTGTTCTCTTAGAGAATTCTTCCAAAAGGATGGCGAGAGTTTGCTCTTTATCAATGAACGGCTTATTTCTTTTATCCAAAACCGACAGTCATATCTCAGTAGATATGCTTACACATAAAATAACACCTGTAGGTCAAAATTCCGGCATATCGGCGGCGTTGATATGAACATTTCAATTAACAAAGTCATTAATAATAGTATATTGCGATATTAATGTATACGGAACGAGGAAAGGTTTGAAAAAATGAGGCGCTTGCACCGATTTTTTTCAATTCTCGAGACTCCATATGTGTTTACCACATCTGTGTTGCACATTGTTTTTGCGCTATGGGTATTTATATCAATCTGAGCGTTAGTGGTTAAGATATTAGCTGAAATATTAATAAGTACAATTGAAGATAAATGTTAGATTTTAATAACGTGCAACGCGTATATGTGTCTCTATGGAGAAATGTGCGGGAATGTAAACTTATGATGCATAGCAACAATAACGGTATGTATGAAATATTAGTTACATAGTGCAAACAATTATTTAAAAGCACTCACACATGTGAACACCCTAACTCAGTGAATGTGTGAACAACTTATTTCTGTTTTAAATTAGGCTAATACAGATTAACTGTGTATATTTTTGTTGAGGTGCGATAACTCGATGTTGAGAGTGTTGAGAGGATAAAGAAAGGAGATCTGCTGGGCAACATTGCAATACCCACGTGGAGAAACAGATGACCTTCACGTATCTTCTTTTAAAAATCAGACTGTATAAATGCATTAAATACGTATCCATGTAATTATTTACTGTAGTGGTTTTCAAATAATTAAAATGAGGTTAAACAGTCCTATCTTCTGCAATTTTCAAAACGGAAAAATTAGAGAAATCAACAAATAAGGCTACTACACTTTAGTTATTAAATAACTATTGGAATTATAGGAAGTGTACGGTAATATATTTAACTTTCTACTGCGACAAAACTGTACAGCGGGAGTAATTTCTAAAAATGGATTTACTCAACTGGGAAATGCGTAATGTCAAATATATCATCACATTTCACACATCTTTTCCCAATAATTATCAATTCTTTTAGTATTCTGGTAAAAAAATCGTCGCCCGCCTCGGTAGCGTGGTGGTAGAGTGTCTGCCTCGCGTTCAAGAGGTCCCGAGTGCGAATGTTGGTCAGGGCGAGTTACCTGAATAAGGTTTTCTCCCGGGGCTTTCCCTTATCCAGAAATACGAATGTTGGGTAACTCTAAGCTTATGGACCTCGGACTCATTTGAGCATCATTTCCCCCCATTCCAGTCATTGTCCGATATGATTTAACGTTGGAGGATATAAAATTACAAAAAAAAAAAAAAATCGTCTATCACTAATTTTCTGAAATACGAACAGGCCAGTATCGTAATGTAAACCATATGACTTAAATGTATCATAATGTTAAATTATACAATATTATGTGTATGTAATTTTAATACTATTATTGCAATTACATATGAAACACTATATTAGTTGAATAAAGATGAATCTGAATGAGAATATAAATAAAAGTAATGACATTCATATTTTAGGTTTAAATCACATTATATAAAATAAGTCACCGCCTCCCCCCCCCGACATAGCCACGAATGATACGTGTTGTGCAAAACATGCCACGGAAAGGAAAGATAAAGAGGAGTTCTTTGATTCAAATTTACCTGGAGCATTAAAGTGCTATAGGTACAACCCAAGACAATTCATCAGCAGTATCTGTCAACTAATCAACGGGATTGTGATTTCCACTTCTTTCTCCTTGTCACAATATTCAGTCCGTTATATATTGTCGCGAACGCATTGTTGAGGCGAGGCGGCGTGAGGGACGAGTTCAAAGAGACGGGCAGTGCAGAGCGGAGATAAAAGCTCGCCGAAACGGTGGGGGAAGGAGACGGATTCCTGGAGAGTTCGTCTTTCTTCTAGCGCAGTCTTGATTGTTTGAGAACATTCCGGAATAGTAGTAAGCTACAAAAGCCACCGCCCACCACTGGGAGTCAGTCAGTCGGTAATTGGACGCGTGTGCGTGAACAGCTGTAAAAGTGGACTTAGTTTGTGGTCGATGACATTGCAAGCTGTATTGTGTATGTGACGTAATTCTGGACTATCAGATTGATCAAACTGTGTTTTTACGGAAATAAAGAACAATTTTTAGTGTTTTAACCTGGACTTTTAATTTCACGAACCCACAAAGTCACAATATGTTTTCTCTCCCCTACAGATGTATGACACATTGCTGTCCGGACGACAAGATTGCATCTGAACAGTGTACACACACTGGACTCGCCGTATAGGTGCAATAACTTCAGATAAATATCTCTGTGTGTGGAATACTTTCCGATGCGCCTCATCGCTTTTCCATGTAGTAGGTAGTATTTTACAAATAATATAAAAACATCAATTTAAGTGAAATATCATTTAAACAGAATTTCAATGTCAAGTATAGCAAAATTGACAGTGAATTGATACACAAAGCTGAGAATATCAATTGGAAGAACAACAGAAACATGAAGATCGATTTGGTGCAAACAGGAGAAACTAAAATCTTCATAAAGATAGTTATTATGATGTTAAAAGGGTAGTATTTTTGATGTACTGTTTTTGTACACATAGTAAATAGTGTAGTAAAACCATTTATCTAGAAACGTTTATCTCAATTAACGCGTACTAGACATAATAGATAAACACAGTCACCTGAGTATATTGCAACAGATGTAACAATAGCAATGTTATAGCCACTTTTGATACGCCCTGTATGATTATGGAGAGTAATTTTGGTCATGTTGCGTTTTCGCTTCCTGTCGAGGCACTGCCAACCGTATTTTTCTCGGAGCGAGAATAAATTTGCTTTCATTACACAGTATCATTTCACATATCAATCGCCCTGAGACACATTAAGTAAATTCGACGGTACCATCAGGGGAATCAACGTTATTCATCATGACTGAGCACGACAAAACCGTTTCAATTTTGAACCGCCAACATGAAACCCTTTGTTAGAATATTAAAACGCTGATTTGGCTTTCAGTTTGTACCCCTTTTATAGACGGTTTATGCCCACAAATCTCGCATCTCACTTTCCGATAGTTCGGGGATTAGAGTATCTGCCAGTTATAGTTTTGCTGTTTGGCTCTGACATGACAAATGTTAGGTTGGCTACACTGGAAAATTAAGCTTTGTCTGTATACCTACTAATATTACTTTACAATTTACAGCTGCAAAAGGGATGTTAATGATATAAGGATATCTCGTGTGTTTTATTATCTTTATTTCCACAAAATGACTAATAATTTTCATAATTTTCACCTTCATGTGACTCCGTCATTTCTTGGAAGTGCATTTTTTGTTTAAATTTCTCAGTGCTTGCCTTTTTTGTGTTAATTCTGCACCATCATTTGTTTCTCGCGACGTTATGGTGAGAGTACTTTTGTAATAATTTATAAAGTGTACGATGGGGTAGCGCAGTGGTTTCGTTCGCGGCTCCCGTACAAAGGGTTCCGAGTTCGATTCCTGGCTCAGGGTTGGCGATTTTAAGTCGGCCATATCCACGCCTTCACCTCTGTCTAGCACATGTGAAGTGTCCCCTATGCCCAACGTGGTTCGGAGTCTACGGTATAAACTGCAGGTTCACTCGCTTCACCGCCATCTTCGCTATCACCTTATAACTGGAGGTAATGGACACCGCTCTCTGGGTGCCTCCACCTGAGAAATGGGTCTGGTCATCACGTGGTGGGGCGAGGTTACCCGAAGGCCAAGGTCACCATGTGGGGAGTATTGGGAACCAACCATAATTTGTAAAGTCTCTTTTAAGTCTCCTAGATGCCTATTGCACGAAACAATAAAGTATAATGAAACTATTTCAAAAATTTGATCTTAATTATTATGATGTATTTAGGGAAAAAAGGCAGTCTTTAGAAAGTGTATAAAATGAAAAATAGTGAATAGCAGTTGCAGCAGGCAGACGCAGAGGCCTACAGTCATTGCCACAGACTCTATATGCTTCCACATGATCCTCGGGAAGGAACGATGAAGGATACAGTCGAAGAGTGATAAGTGTATCAAGCTTTGTGTAACACATACCCTAAAAATACAACGATCGTGTCAAGGACCTGCTCCCCAACGGTTCTGACAATATCCTGACGCCAGCTAGCTCTGCTTTACCCATCCGCGATCAGGGTTTTCAAGTGTGTAGACGGGATACTCCCAGGAATGAAGAGGCCTTAGACATCCCCAACAAATGCTTGAGAGAAGGCTTTCCAAACCGCAAATTCCAGGTCATGCCGCAACATACCAACCGCCAACGATGAGATGGGTCATATTAAAGAAAATGATGAGGACAAGATATCCCTGCTGAAAATTAAAAGGTATATAAGAAGGATAGGCCCCTCCAATACGGGATTGAGCACCCCCGCTTAAGTTATTTGGTCCTCCGTGCTTCGGATAAGGAAGACTCCAAAAGGTGGCTAGGTGCACGAAACTGCATGGACTCCCTAACGTTTCCAGATTACACCATTTAACGGCGTTTAATCCCGAAACTCCCAGAGGTCTCCTTAACGGAACCCTACTTAATGAAAACTTTAAGGACGGGTCAGTGAAACGTCCGCCGAAGCAAGGGAAAAACATTCACCCATGCCGTCTGGCCGCAGAACCCAGAATAACCCACCCAACGGAAATATAACGCACTATATGCCAAATAAGAGACTCTCTCTTTCCAATGGTGATACTGAATTCGAATAACACAATTAAATTAATTTATCTAATATTTTTCTTTCAATTTTCGTTTACTGTAATATACTTCTAAGGGAAGAAAAGCAATTATGATTGCACCAAAGGTTCCTATTCCAAAGGTTCTGTTTGTGTTGACTGTTCACTCTCTTATAAATAGAGAGTTAGTACTACTTCTTGTAAAATTGAAAATCTGTAGTGATTTCTGTAACATGTTTTTTCTAGCCCAGCCATTGTATAGAGAAAATTACTTCTATAGAACGTTTCCCTTTCCTATCTTTACTTAACCCTTCCCAAGATGCCGTGACACAAATAGAAATTGAAATGGTAAAGAAAGTGAATAAATGTGCGAGCTTTCACAGTATAAAAGGAATTAATTATAAGAAGTGCTTCGATGTAATCTAAAGAACATACAAATTGTTGAAATAACTTTATTTATAGCAGAACATGACACACATTAAATCACTTAATTGAAGTACATCTGTGTAATCCGCTTCAGTGGTGTGGTGATCTGCCTCACATTCAAGAGATCCTTAATTTGTATCTCGCTTTTGGACAGGGTTTTCTCTAGAGTTCTCCCTTATTCTGAGAAGACAATAGTTGAGTAACTTAAAGCTCCATGGATCCCGGGCTCATCATGTCATCATTTAATTCGTTTAATGTCTATATGATCTACCAGGTTAAAGGACGTAGTACTTACTATACATCTCTTTATGTACATATTTACTGTAGTAGACAAGCCATTATAAATCTATATATATTAAAATTGTCATTTTCGTACGCGAATTTATGTTCATGTCCTTAAGTGATAAGTAAAATAAATAGAATACCCATGTTTGATTCCCGGGAGCTGTGGGATTATCTCCCACGAAGACCTGGTTTAGGCTACACTCAGCTTCTCTAAAGATCAATTGCAATGCTGAGTGCAACAGTGTCTATCCCACGTTTTAAAGAAGTTGATATATTGTCCCGCAAAGTTGACAGCAGTCAATTACTAAGGTTTGAGAGCAACAAATTAAATTGCTGCCAATGCGCCAAAAATAAATTTCTTTCAGTAAATTTCGATTGTAGTAGGTAATCCAAGGTTAATGACAACAGATGACAGGGTCAACTCAAACTCGACACTGTTCCACTCAGCCTTTCAATTGAGGAGCTACAAAATTGGGAATGGCAGCTACTGGTTGCCAAAACCCCATATACCGGTCTGAAAAGACCGCAGATGCTCGCCATGTCGCACGCTACATTACTGCAATCCTCATTTCCCTGTGGGGAGAGGTAGATCATGCAGCGGCCGGGTTGTAGCGTCGGCCTAGAAAGGAGTGTTACACCGCGGTTATTTTGTTAGTTACTTTATCTATGGCAGACATTTAAGGGATGCCCTACCAACTTTAATACAGAAAAAGTACTTATATGTCAAGACTAGATTGATAATTCTTGAAACTTTATAGGAATTTGTTACTGACTATAGTTTAACGAGAATCAGTCGAATATCCTGGTCATCGAACCCCAAGTTTTGTACACCCCATGGTATTTGAAATCCATGGCCTTCTTCAGGGCATACAGTTAAGTCAAAACGGGGTCAGAATAATCGAAGCTTGTCGTTTGTCTTCCAGAGAGCGCTACTGACAGACTGGGTATATGATCAATAATTTGGAAAGTCGAGTCCAAGTTGAAAAGTCTTTTGCACAGCCAACATGTGCATTTTCAGCCTTCGTACGGTGCTCTTGTCGTTGAGCTACCGTGGCAGGAGGGTCAGACTTAGTCTTATTTTAATATAAAAAGTTATAAAAATACGCTTATGATTACTGAAATGGTTCATACACAAAGAAAGAGGCAACGGAAGCAAACAGAAAAGTAGTAGAGGTTAGGTTAGCAGCTTTGACTTAGTCTGCGGTAGAAAACCCAAGCTGATCGATTACTCCGGTATATGAAGTCTACTTAAAATGCGTATATTGATTTCAGACTATTTCACTAAATTTATCCAAGACACTGATTTCTAGAAAATATAAGAAAATGGACGGTGGTTACCGGAGAATGCTAAACATTTTTCGAGCCTCGCTGTACATGTCCTAACTAATGGAATACAAATAGTAAATAGCTCTGAGCGTTGTAATGGAATGCACGCCACGTTTTTGTTTACCATCGCCCCATTTTGTAACCGAAACGGCCAGACCGACACTTTTTTTGCCCTGTTTTTAATTTTCCTCGAAATGTTTTGTTCCGCGTGAAGGTCCGACATTAAAATAGAATTTAAACTGGTACGCAGCGGTTGGTAACAGTTGTATAAATCCCAATTTAATGCTGTGCACTCGCCCACAGAAAACATGCGCGCACTCTAGCGTGATTTTAACGAACTATGGCGGAAAACTTGCCTACTTCTTTACGCATTATGTGCTCATTTAAAAAAATAGGGAGAGAGAGGTCCGCTGTAGTGAAGAAATTGCGCGTTGAAAATCAGTTTGGGTCTTTCGAGAGCTTCCTTGCTCCAAGTTTGAGATCATATCGGCAGTTGAAATATTGCTGTGTTATGTACAAACTGCATGCCAGAATAACGAATTCCTTCTTCGGTAACACCTGAAATATCAATACGCTTGCTTGATACGGTAGATGCAAAATATCAGCTGACAATTTTAGACAATGTAAATGTTTTTCAAAAATTGCTACAGCGTTTTGATTAAAATACCATATATCAAAGATTTTTCATGACAAATGAAATTATGTCTTGAATTTTCTCGGAAAGTCTTTAGAAGTTCTTCATTCAGGATGCTTTTTGCACAACTACTAAATGTAAGAATAGACTAAATCTTAACTATATAAAAAATGTAGATCGGTATGTAAAACTTTTTTCAATGGTTGCCTAAGTCCAAAATATTGTTCGTTATTACTTTGCATTTGAAAATTCGTAAATATTAGTGAGTAATTATACGTTTCCCCCACCCCTCCTGGCCATTTAAATATAGCAGAATTGTAATTGTATTTATTTCATCCTTTGGAACATAATACGTATGTTAAAGGACACGTCAGTTCAAGATAAAAATATCAATATAAAAACTTACATAAGACTAAAAGTTACAGAAATTAATTTACATAGTCAATTACAGCATTAGAAACTAATTCTACACATGATCCCTTAATCAGCTTAATGAGTTCATCACGTAAAATTAAAACTGCAATTTCATAATTCGTTTAAGTTATATAAACATTTATTTATGAGTAAAGCCTTTAACTTTCATTTAAACTGCTGTTTTGAGATGCTAGCTATTGATGTAATATCAGATGGCAGTTTATTGTAAAGCTTAATTCCTAGTATATGTACATCCTTTTGAGAGACAGTTTTAATTACACTATCTCTATAGTAATTCATATTGGTTCTGGTGCTATGTTCATGTACCTGACTATTTTTAACTGGATTACACTTGTCCACAATAAACATTATAGCTGTATGAGCAAAGAGAGATTAGATGGTGATTATTTTTTTATTTATAAAGGTATCCCTGCAAGATTCTCTTGCTTTTAGATTATACATGACCCTAACACACTTTTTTTTGGTAAATAAGCAGTTTATCCATGTGTGTTTTGGCTGCTGAAACCCATATTTCTATTCCATAGATCAGATATGGATTTCAAGTACTTACATAGCAGCCGCTTCTTAACATATTTGATTAATGGTTAAAGCTTACTGTAGTCTGTGACTTGCTTTCTACCTACAAGAAAATGTACAATTAAAACCATTTCTGAAAATATGTATATAGGTTAACACGGAAATGAAATAATAGGCAGTTGTAAGAACAGTTTGTACAAGAGTGAATATAAAAGATTAGATTTTTTATGTTACTAATGTACTCCTGCAATAGCAAGAAAAGAGAGCCCACAACATTCATTTTTAAATACGCCCTCCAACGTTAAATCGTATGGAACATGAATGAAATGGGTGAAAAATATCATGATCAAATGAGCCCAGAGTTAATATAACTTTGATTTACCAATATTCATTTTTCAGGGTAACGGAAAGCACTTGAAAAAAATTGTCCAGATAACTCATCCTGACCGAGATTCGAACTTGGTATATATTGAACGCGAGGCAGACACGCTACCCCACGTGTCAAAAAATTCATGCATAGATCCCTTGCTTGGTGTCTGGGTTCTTTACAGACCCCCAAGGCTGCTTTAACTACGTAGAAGCTGTTTTAATGTGAACATAGACTTCTCAACTTCCAGATATGCTTTTTGTGTACATTTTATTTTAAATGGTAAAAATATTTATGGTAATATAACGGTTGGTAGTACAGAATTTTGAGCTTTTTTAACAGGGTCAGAAAATACCCCAGTTATAGTTGTCGTCTGGCACTGACAGGCTGTGATAAGCCCAAAGTATATTGCTGCGTGCCCAGCAGGATTGAGTTTTACACTTGGAAGGATTTTATTTTCTTAGGATAGTTAAGGATGGATTTTTTTTTTTTTTTTTTGGTATTAGAATGATAGTAAGACTTGGAAATATTATATTACTCCTCTAAGGAAGACAGAATGCTATGCCCGATGCAACCTGGCGATGAAGTAGATTAAATTTTATTTGTTTTGGACAATTTTGAGGCCAAAGAACTCTTGGTTAGATTATGGGAGCTCAGCTTTTCCTGCTGGTGGATTTGCTTTGTGGTTACCTAGGATGCCCGCAAGCCATGCCCCACGTATAAAATATGTGATTTCCATGTTATGTTAGAAATTTATTACAATAATTAAAACTTGGCAGCAATGCACCTTCTGAACCTTCATTTTTATGTCCATTGTTGTTACAAATTCATAGACAATACATACAAATGGACTGTTGTGACAAACTATTATGAAATTCAAGCAGAGTTAGCAGCTGCGTTTTGTGGAAGCTTGACGTGAAAAAGGACCGGAAAAAAAACCTGAAGTGATGATGTTAAAAATCAAGAGACAGATGTTGATACTGGTGATAAGATGGCTAGACACTATTCAGGGAAACGCGGAACAAGAAGGTGGCCACTCCATTTCTTGATGTATTTGACATAGCATGCCTTAATGCTAGCGTCCTCTCTTGTACATGTGCTGTAAATTTTTACATCATATGAGAGGTAAAAATACTAGAAGAGAATTCCTCTCAGAACTAGGAAAAGAGCTAGTCAGACCTCAAATTGAGAGACAAATTCCTTCCCCCTAGTGCAGAACACAACGCATTCGTTCAGCATTAACTCAAGTTTCAAGGATCTTTTAAATGGCAACCAACAAGGCCAAGATGCAGATGCTCCAAATCTGAAACGAAAAAGATGTGATTGCTGCTCAAGGTCACAGGACAAGAAAGTGAAGAAACAATGTGACGAGTGTCACAAATTTATCTGCAAAGAACATGCAAGAGTAAAAGTGTTCTGCAATAGGTTTCATAATTTCAAGTAGAGAATGAATGGAAGTTTATTTATAAAAAAAATCACAGTATTGTTATATGATGTGAGGTAAATGAATATTTTGTGTTTAAATAGTTTTGAAACTAAAACATGTGTATATTTTTATATTTCAGACATGGCTAGCCCGCCTCGGTAATAAAGATGATAGCGCGTCCGCCTCATGTTCAAGAGGTCCCGAGTTCGAATCTCGGTCAGGGTGAGTTACCTGGATAAGGTTTTTCAGGGGTTTTCGCTTATCCTGATAGACGAATTTCGGGTAACTCTAAGCTCCATGGACCCGGGACCCATTTGAGCATCGTTTCACCCATTTCATGCATCGTCCGATATGACAACGTTGGAGGACGTAAATTCCAGAAAAAAACGACATAATTTATATAGCTTACAACAATGGAGTTTTAATTTAAAATATATACTTTGGCCTCAAAATAAAGTAATTATTATTTTTGTGGAAATATTTTAAACTTTAACACTATATAGGGGTTAGAATCACTTTGGGGTGAAAAAAAAAATACCCGAGATATATAATATGCTTTTTCCAGAGCTGATATCATGTGAGCACTCAAGTGCTCTTTTCTTAGCCTCTTTCGTAAAACGTCTATTTTTTAATATTCTGTGGGGAAAAAAGGGGGTGAAAACATACTGCTATTGGTGGATGTAATATATTTTTAGATGCCTCAAGGAGCTGAGCCCCTTAAGCTACTCTCTAAGAAAGTAATGCATCGTCTGCTAAATTTAGTTTTTTTTTTTTCCTTTTTCTTTTACAATTTATTTTCTTCCACGAAAGTATAGTTAGAGCTCTGAAAATTTGACACAGTGTATTTAGTCACATAGTAAAGTGCGCAATTAATTAGTCATCTTAAATCAACAGTGTCATCTTTAACCTCTTTACTTAGCGGAGATGGGCTGCCCAACACTATGTTGTAAATATTTTAGTCATATTTATCAGATGAAAAAAAAAAACACGGATAAAGTAAGTGAGTTTTTCGGACATTAGTGTTTTAGGTTGGTAAACAATGACGCTAATGAAGAAACGATTTCATGCTGTAACGCAGTAGAAAGTGGCGTTTAGGTTTGATGAACTGGTGCTCTTTGTTTTCGACAGGCAGTTGAAACGAAAAGAGCAGGGGAAAGTCCCCGGGGAGGTGATGACTGGGTGCACGGATTAAATGAATAGAAGAGCAATTCAGTTGGATGTGCGGTACACCACGCATTTCCAATTAACTGCCATTAGCGGTCAAAACTCACCTTGCCGATAATTTGAAACATCCAGCGCGCACGCATCTCGCATCTGCTCTTTCGTCTGCCCCACATTTACCGCAAAAAAGTATCTCTCAGCTTGCTAAGGGAAAGCTTACGTATTCAAAACCTCGGCCTCATGTGAACGGTAAAACCACTGCGTGTAGAAGGCTATAAGGAGAAATCCAATGTGTGCGCTCACACGACCTTCCCTTACATACACTTCTGCAAACTATTCTTCAAAACGCTTTTTCCTCTATGTTAATCGAGATAAACATTGCATACCTGCTACTGTTCTTGTAATTACAATGTGAATATTGGACCATATAGGCTTTAAGCCAATGTCAAAAGTTTTTAAGAGGTAGCGGCTATATAATGACTTCAAAATTTCAATAGCTTTGTCAAGGGATTATAAAAAAAATCTAATTTAAGGGAACCGTCAGGAGCGCAACAGCCCTTTCCGCGGTCAGTCGATACTTCTCCCACCTTTGCCCACAACAGATTTCTTGTGCTTCGCAATTATTTGGACCCCTCACGGACTTAAGAAGGAGAGTGCATCTTGGACCATGTCTTCTAATAAGTGAAAATCCCCCGCCGATACCTGGAATCGAACGCAATAGGTAAGAAGCAACGCAAAGGAGATTATGTTAAAAAATATACAGGTTGTTTCAAAATGATACCGAACGATTATAGCTGTTGCGTAGTTTATAGCTTAACTAGTCCAAATTTCGGTGTCGCAGCTTCGAAGTTCTGTTAGGTATAATTTTATGCAGCATTAAATATTACATGACTTTGTGATTAGGCAGCGCAGGAACCACTGCTGTGCAAACCTCAAAAGTTATTGGGACGTACCGGCCACGAAAACAAAAAGATTACTTCTTGCTCTTTATCAGTGACCCTAGCATACCCTTCAGGTAATGGGGCAAAGAGCAGTTACTTGTGCAAAGGTCGTCTAATAACTCGGACAGTTAAAAGGTTGTTCTTCAGTGTAAAACTACACATTGCGTCCCAACAGGGATGATTTTGCGCGTACTCCAAGCAATATGGAGCGCTATACGAACGCCGAAATGACGAATATGGTTTTGATAGATAGAAAAGCTGAAGGGAGTTCAACGAACTCACGATTAATCTAGTTTCATTAGAAATATGAATTGTAAACATTTTTACAAAAATGATAATATTTATTTGTTTAACTTCAGAGCATTTTGTTATGATCTTAATTGTACAATACTTTCAACCACATACTGCTAATATCAACAGCTTCCTTTTCAGTTACAAATGCTTTATTTGGTATTATCAAACAAGTGAAATAAAATGCTCGTCTCATTGCTTAGGGCATTTAGTTTTGGTTACTTTATCTACAATTATCTGAAGTTGTTTTCTGCTCTGTTTATCATTTAATGCTTCTATCCGCAACGTCACTATCATTAACTTCTCTATAAAAGGTAAAAGTTACATATGCCCACCAGCTTAATTGTCATCATGGACTTCTATAACGGAATTTTGGAACTCGAAAAACAGTCATAGGAAATAATTAAGCTATAGCTTCTTTATTGCGGTTTAATAAGCCAAAGAGATTCTTAATAGTAGCAGACAACTGCGGAGTATGCCGGTATGTTTACAAACAGTTACAGCACGTGGCACAGCGTGTGACCTATACCTGCGAACTCCGACAGCGTGAGACACGCGTCGTTGTTCCTGTCACTTCCTAATCCACAATCATTCTGGGGCATTTTTATGCGGTTCTATTGATGATATAAACTATCTATATCTGTCACATAGAAGCTGAGCAACTACGTCTATATATTCGGTCGGTGTCGTTTTGAAACGCACTGTATAAAGTTAGCGCGGGTGATTCGGATTGGCGGGTGACTTGGAAAGTGCTTCAAAATCTGTTCTGGAGGGGACGGTAGTGTACTGTTGTGTTGGAAAGACCTTTGCGAGTGAAGAAGTTAATTACCTGAGACAGTTAAGTATGTCATACGATTGTGTTTCTTAAGTCTACGTGAGAAATCCAGCTTCTTTCCCGGAAAGGAGGTATGTAACCTGTGCATTTCTGGCATTTTGTTAAGACAGATTAAGATAGATTTATAACGAATGTGCATTGACATTCCTCCATAAACTTGGACACTACGAAAATACAGACTTTCTTACTTCCATAATCCTGCTTGTTTTAACGATAGTTACTTAATCAGTGCTGCAAACGGATAAAAATAAATAACACTACAACAGCGGACGAAGAGGATAAAGGTAAAGAGGGAGATTCAATATTTTAAAAAGAAATTACGCCCACCAAAGTTACGTCATATCAGACGCAAAAGCGCCCAGAAGAATGAAGAATGAAACCGCGAAATCTGTGTGGGCACCATGGTTAGAAAGCATTTCATATATAGGGAATGTGTGTGACATTCTTAAAGATATAAATATACAAGTGTATAAATATGTTACTTTGTTCTTGTGATTATATTATGTAATAAAATTGAATGTTCCACCGTTATTTTCATTCCGATTTGTCCGCTGTGCCAAATCTATTCATCCTCTAACAGCGGGCGTGTGGGGAAGTTTCCGCTCGGAGTAAAAATGAAAACGGAAGTAAACAGAAAATACTTCATCAAAAACCTTAGCATTTAACATAAAATAGAATGTCCAGGCTTCAACACAAGGTAAAAGATTTCATATTTACGTGACGAATACGGCTTTTATTAGAGGCATTTTTTTTAAAAAAAATATTTTTTTTAATAATATTCTATTAAAATGTAACCTGTAAGTATTTGCCTGAAAACTTCATGTCAAGTGTTCAGAAAACGCTGCACCAAATTTGATATCTAGGAGACCTTTTCTTTTTGAGTCACACTGCGATTTTAAGTAATATCCCCTAACACCAACCCACCCCTTACATCGAAACAATTTCTTTAATTTTATAATTCCCAAAACGACTAACGGTTTTGATTAAATGTCATATTGTCGCGAACCCGTTATCTATGATAGCGCGGCTTGTGTATACAAAGAGCCGACAAATAAAGATAGCACGCAGATAAAGGTCTGCTGAAACAAACAAATTGAGATAAGTAGAAATTTCTGGTGACATCTTTATTTATAGAGATTATTCGGTTTCTTGATTGTTCTGGAACAGTTTGGAATAATCAGATGAGGTATTTAAGGAAGTGATGACTCGCCAAGAGTAGTCGTAAACAATTGGTAAGCAGATGTTGTAACAGGAGTGTTGTAAACAGGTGTAATGAGAACGCTCCTTGTTATGGTCATCGGCCTTGGTGGATTGTGATTGTGTACGTAACGCAGTTCTGCTGTAATCTGAAAGTGTATTTCTACGGAAACAAAGAATATTTAGAATTCCCGCAAATTGGACTTTTAATTCTACGAACCTACAAAGTCACAATACTTACCTCACGAATGAAATGCATGTCTATTGAAATTTATGGGAATACCCTTCGGATTGCTCCATAGAATTAAAATTTTCTTTTATTGGTATGAATGTTTAACTGTTTGTGATTTTATAAACTAGTAGGTAGCTTTTCATTTATTTTCTCGTGGTAAGGCAAAGAAAATTCAGTTTTAAAGCTAAGACATAGAGACATGCTCTTTGGAAAGCAGTTAATGCTGTTTTCTTACTCAACAATGAAATTTGTCAACAGAACTGAACGTCTACCTTGTTTAAGAAGAAGAATAGTAATAAGCTTCCGAAATAATAGTTTGTAGAAGAGGAATAGAGAATGCCATGTGATCTTACATAGCCCTTAATTTTAGGGATGATTGAAAGTTAAACAATGGGGCTTAAATTATATAATATATGCAAGTGGGTAATCAGATATAACCTTGTTAACGGTACGGGCTCCCACAGTGAAAAAACTGAGAAGAGGAATATTCGGTTTTTTTGGTATTTTTCTGGTTTTTAGAAAATCATAAACATGCAACACAAAATATTTCAATAATGGCTGGTGCGACAAAAATAAGTTATTTAAAATTTAATATTTATAGTAACCTCCAGATTTTCTTAAAGGTAGTAGTTTTGTTATTTATTTTGGTCTTATACCTATAAAAATTACAGCATTTCAGTCAGTTCACACCAACTCTCAACTGGTGGTCCCTTTGGGTGCCAGCGGATGTCAGGGCGTTGCATGGAACGATGATATGCTCTTGGTTAAACTTCCTCCACCGAATCTGGACTGGTGCGAGCCGTTACCGGACCAAAATGGGGCAGGATGCCAGTTGTACCGGCCTGCCAGAGAGTTTCCAATTGGTAAAGTGTAGGGACGCTGCCATCTCCACTGTCGCGCGGCCGCTCTGTCTCCTCTTGTCTCATCCTACCTCTTGGGAGTGCCCCAATTGGGGCATAGGTACAATAGACCAAGTTTGAACCTCCGTGCCGAATCCCCTACGTTGCGTAGTCCAGTCCAGCTAATTTGAAAAGGAACTTAATTGGATTTTCTTAGTTAATTCCGTATATGTATTATATTACTCATAGAATACCTTAAGCATGTATTTATCATTAAAATGTATATACACTTTCAGAAAAATAAAAGATAGCTCTGGATGAAAAAACTTTCTAAAAAGCTCCGACTTTAACACTGTCACGAACCCATTGTTGCGAGGAGGTGTGGCCGACGTGCACAAAGAGACAGATACTGCAACGCGGAGATAAAAATCTTGCCGAAACAGATAAAGTTAGATAACTGGAAGGGTCGTCTTCATTGACAGAGCACATTCCACAAACGTCTGGAACCATAATGTGCGTATAAAAGGAAGCCGTGGTTAGTTGAGTGGACAGTCGTAATGAGAGAATCGTAATGCGAACTGATATCGTGAGCCTGCAGCTGTGTTTTGAAAGTGAACCCTTATTTACAGAAGTGACGAGAGATTGTGTTGGCTTATGTTACGTCATCTTGCTGCCAAAGGTGTACAAAGTTTATTTCTACGTAAATAAAGAATATTTTAAATTTCTGCAAACTAGACTTTTAATTCCACGAACCCACAAAGTCACAATACCAACCTTTTATTTTCAAGTAACGCTGTTAATAGACAAAGACTCCAGGCAGGAACTTCAATATATCAATTATATTTCTCATGCAAGTTTATAAAGTTTATATTATTTTTATGAAATTATTTAGGATTGAAATACTTTCCACGTAAAACTTAGTGGAGCGTAGAGGTTTCCTTTATAAAAGTCCATGCTAAGACTTTGGAAAATATTGAGCTTACTAATATCCCGTTTTGTATACATCGACATTTTTACTTAAACTATTCACTCACACGCACATATATGCACATCCACAGAAGCTTCTAAATACGCCTTATTTTATAGTCAGAGTATATTAAATATGTTTGCAGTTAAATCTTGATACCAAATTTTTGGGTGGAATGCAGTACTTTAACCTTCAGTTGAAATCTACAGTTATATTTATTTACCTGGCTATTTATAGTGTAAGTATTGTCTGCTCCACGTTTAAGAGGTTCAGAATTGAAGTCTCGTTCAGGGTGAATTATCTGCATAGGGCTTTTGCTCGGAATTTTCTCTTGTCATGAAAAACTCTTAAGTGGTATAGTCACGCTGCTCGAACGGTTAGCATAGATTTATCTTGGGTAATAGATGCCTCTCAGATAACGCACTGATTACTCCGCGTGGAGTGAACATCTGCCTGTCGTTTGTGATTCCTGTGAATTCCATTGGCTGAGGTAATGCGCTCATTTAAGCTTAGAACAGGTACGGGAAGCGCAGCAGTTGCCCTCTCATCAGTGTGAGGTTTCTATTAACAAAGATAAAGCCATGGTGACGATTCGAGCAGCGCGACTATACTCTAAATTTTACTAATACTGGACTCATTTGATTACCATTTCACCCACTACATTCATCGTCCGATATCACACACATAGGAGAACGTAAATTAACCCCTAAAAAGTATGGTCCTCCCTTATCCTGAGAAAATGGATACAGGATAACCTTAATATATGTGCAGAGACCTTACGGGGCATATGAATTCATATTTCGTTCATTACCGTCTTAAAGAACCTCCAGGATAAAATACGTTTACCCTTACATTTACTCTGCTTTCTAAAGGTAAATGATAGGGTAAATAAAACGAAAGTCAATTAATGGCTCATATTCAACTTAAACACTTTTTGCATATCCTTTTCTAGTGGATTGGTTATTTTTTAAGAATCGTTAATTTTTATAGTTTAAGAAAACTATTTTAATTAAGCTGCATTCTCGATATGCCATTTCCGAGTAACAAATCTCTCACTTAGCCTCTGGAATATGCAGGACCAGAATCTCTAATTCCAGTCACGTCCTGTAGGTCGCAGCATCTCGCTAATTAGAGCTCATGCACGGCGGTTCGATTCCTGGTAATGGTTGGAGAATTTTCCCACTATTTTGAATGTAGTAAAAAGCAGTTTGCATCTATTAAGCTAAATGGTTTCTGTAATGGGCTAGAACGCTTATCTTGCTTGATTGTGCTGATAAATTAATTTTGGGTCATCGGTTTCTTTTACTATGAACTTGAAATCCAACTTGACAGCCAAGGAAAGACTGTTTTCTCTACAGGCAAACAAAGTAAATAGCCTCTTTTGGTAAAATCAGCCAAATGAATGACATATCCTTAAACCAACTGCAAAAATTTAAGGCACATTATTCGATACTCATGTTCTATAACAATTTGTTTTCCTTAAAGATGATACGCGAAGATATTCAGCAAACTGCTCAAACCTTTATATGGAAAACGTTTCTTAAAATTTTGTTCTCTCAAAACAAAGTTTCCAATTTTTAATCAAAGTACCCGTTACAAAAATTGATATTGTAAACAAAATATATGCCCCTCTTGAATTTTTAGATTAACCTGTGAGGTTCTCTTTATTGAAGAGGAATTTTCGATAATATTCTATAAGTGAATGTTAAGTGAATGTATGTATATAGATGTCTCTCAATATACGATTTAATTTAAACGATCTCTTAGTCATAAAACATCAAAAATATCCGTCAGAATTATTCAATACGTTTTCATATTTTCAAGGTGCCAGCGACTTTCATTTGTTGATTGCAATTGCATGGAAGTACTGTGGATTTTTAAAGCCAATGTAATTATATGTATGTTCAATTATTAAACATTTGACGGTCATTATTCTCCCGGTATATATTAAAAGGTGTAATACAGCTATTTCTGGATTGGTTTGCCTCCATTAAAATGCGAACATTGCATTTAGAAATTTCTAAAAATTAATTTTTCTGTCTTTAATTCGTTGATTAATTCTTTATAACTCTTAGCAGTAACGTCTTCGTGGCTCATATGAATCTATAGTGCGATCCATACAAACTTGAACCATTTCAATAGGCCATAACATTTTAACCAATTATATGATAATTATGTAACTTTGGGAGAATATAATAAACAATTGGGATATTGCATTACACTATTTATATCTCAGTGAAAATGCTGGAAGCGCCTTCCACCAGCATACCTATATATACCTGTTTGCACTCGTCTCACCATATTCTCTGAAGTTTTACAGAGAGTATTCTCGCCAGTGTTACTTATTTCGGTTCGAATGGATTGCCTGAGAACATCAATTGTCCGTGGCCTAATCTTGTACACTCTATTTTTAGATACCCCATAAGAAAAAATCCGGTGAGGTTAGTTCATGGGCTCCGGGAGGTCACAGACCTTTTGCGATTATTCGATTATCAAAGAAACTGGTTACAAGTTCCATGGTGTCTTTAGATGTATGGCATGTTGCTCGATCTTGCTGGAAATAACCTTCTCTGAATTCGATATCAATCAGCTGATCCACAAAGGTTTTGAAGATACCCATATAAACTTTTCAGTGTCTACAGTCGTATCAAAGAAAATGGGACCAACGATTCATAGATGCTGGTGGAGGACACTTTCAACATTTTGTCTGAGATGTAAATAGTGTAATGTAATCTCCAAATTATGTATTATATTCTCCCAAAGTTGTGCTTGTGTCATATTATTGGTACAAACGTTATGGCTATTGAAATGGTCCAGGTTTATGTGGATCGAACTATAGATGACGTTTATTTGAAAGCATATCTTTATATCTAGCTTCCTTATGGCAGGATCCGACCAGCCATTTTGATGCAGTAATGACCGGCTAATCATATAACACTTCGAGCAACACAACTATCAATCATCGCTAAAAAATGGTATCATTATAGATGTATTGAGTGTATAAAGGAATCACAAAAATATCTACATGTTTGTCGACTTCATCACGTCTTTTGAAACTTTTCCTCTAATTCATAGAAGCAACTATTAACCCGTATACTGCAATTATGAAATGTTTCATGAGCATGCCGCCCTAAAATTTGAACTTTAATATCGGTGACATTCATGTTTTGTCACAGTGTGATATATCATATAAAGAGTATGCACAAAAACACTGACCTATCGGCTATTTTTGAAATAATACTTCTTTGTTTTTGACTGGATCTATCTTAAAACGCCAGTTCAAATGATACACATTCAATACGATTTGATGGATATGTAAATCAGTCTGGATCTTCAGCCAGCTGGTCCAAAATTTCCAAGTCTTACATCGTTCTCTTCTACAGGAAAATACGAAGGTTGTAACCAAGAGCGGGCAGAGAAGTCCACATCAGCTCTAAATGTGATATATCTTGCCCAAAAGTTTCTTTTGATAATAACATATCATCATAAGAAAAACCTCACTGGGGTGTTAAATTCTTTTGTTCATCATGAAATTTGTGTTTCTGATCCTGCCAAATTCAAATGTAGTTTTACTGCTTATAAATTTAATGGAGATCATGAAACATCTTTCATTGTTCGATATATTACATTACCAAAAATTCACATTTCATTATAGTTGTTTACAATAGAGATACAGGAGAACGAAGTGATTATCAAACATTTAAAAGCTGGTCGTTAAATGCTTATAATTTTATAGTATGGGCGCCGGGGTAGCGCGGTGGTTTCGTTCGCGGCTCCCGTTCTAAGGGTCCCGAGTTCGATTCCCGGCTCTGGGGTTGGCGATTTTAAGTCGGCCCTATCCACGCCTTCACCTCTGTCTAGCACACGTGAAGTATCCCCTATGCCCAACGTGGTTCGGAGTCCACGGTAAAAACTGTAGGTCCTCTCACCTCACCGCCATCTTCACTATCACCCTATCATCGGAGGTAATGGACACCGCCCTCTGGGTGCCTCCACCTGAGAAATGGGTCCGGTCATCGCTTGGTGGGGTGAGGTTACCCCGAAGGCCAAGGTTGCCATGTGGGGAGTGTTAGTAACTAACTAACTAATTTTATAGTATTTCCGTAACATTTCCAGAAATAATTGAATGATAACACTTCAAGAAATAAAAATAAACGAATTCAAATAAATAACAAAGAAATATCTCGGAAATTGTGATATTTGTGATATCACAAGAACAAACATCAGAAATAAAACTTATTTATAGCACGTTCGCATTTTCTGTGTTGTATGCTTTTGACCACGTATTTTGCTATAGTGTGATCCATATAAAACTGAACCATTTCAATAGGCCAGAACTTTCCTTGGTCAGGATGAGTTACCTGGATGCGTTTTTCCGGGGTTTTCCCTTTTCCGGAAAGACGAATGTCGGGTAACTCTAAGCTCGATGGACACCGGGCGCATTTGACCATCATTTCACCCATTCCATTCATCGTCCGATATAACTTAACGTTGGAGGGAGTAAAATTACAAAAAAAAAAAAAAAAAAAAAAAAAATGGAACCAATAATAGAACTCACGTGCAACTTTGGGAGAGTATAATACACAGTTGGGAGATTACATTAAACTATTTACATCTCAGAGAAAATGTTGGAAGTGTCCTCCTCCAGCATCTATACATGTTTGTACTCGTCTTAGCATATTCTCTAAATTTTTACAAGTTTTACGGAGATGATATCGAATTGAGAGAAGGTTATCTCCGGAAAGATGGAGCAACGTGTCATACATACATTTAATGATACCATGAAATTTATAACTGGTTTCTTTGATAATCGAATAACCTCAGAATGTGTGTGGTCCCCCAGATCCCCTGACTAATCTTAACGGGGTTTTCCTTGTAGATGTATCTAAAAATAGAGCGTACAAGAATAGGCCACGGACAACTGATGTTCTCAAGGAATCCATTCAAACCGAAATAAGTAACATTAGCGAGGATACTCTCCGTAAAATTTCAGTGAGATGAGTGCAAACATGCATAAATGCTGGTGGAGGATACTTCCAACATTTTCTCTGAGATGTAAATAGTCTAATTTGATCTCCCAGTTATGTATTATACTGTCACAAAGTTGCACGTGGGGCCTATTATTGGTTCAAAAGTTGTGGACTGTTGAAATGGTTCAGGTTTATATGGATCGCACCGTATAATAGTTATGCAGATGTTATCCAAATGAAGGGGACTTCAAGGGGTATTCACAGAAAATTGAATATGCACTTTATTTGAAATATACATATAGTAACTATATGGGTTCGTAGAATTAAAAGGCCGAGTTGCAGAAATTAAAAATCTCATTTATTTCCGTAGCAATACACTATCCAATTCTCACGTAACAACATTACATCACACAATCTTCCAAGGTCGAGGACAATAACAAACACTTTCAGCTGATTACATTAGCTCTCGTTACAACAACACTGACTGTTACACAACAACTGCTTCACAACTACCACTATGCTGGCGTGTCACCATCCATTTTATATGTCCATTAGAGAACATTCACGAAGAAACAAGAAAAACCATTCTCCGTCAATCGAGGTGTCTCTAGAAACTTCGAAACATGAAATCCTACCTGTGGCGGCGACTCCTTTATCTGAGATAACATTGTTTACCGCTTTTGTGATCACTCGCCGCGTTATCGTTAACTGGTGATGCAAGCTCGTGAAACATTATACGCCGTTTATTATCGATCTGTGCCGAAACGTTTATGCCCAGAGCCGCGACAATGTGTTAGAAAACATTGCATTTTAATGACAATTTTGCCTACATTGCTGAAAACATAAAAACTAAGTGAAAGTTGTTTCGTGTAAAATATAGTTTGTAGTGGAAGGATTTCCTTACAAAAACTTCATTTGCCTCCCCCACAAAACTGTATTTTTTCTAAATTTTGAATATATGTATAATAATGTATATATTCAAATTGTTTCAAAAAGAAATATAAATACGGAATTTATAACAGAATTACAAGAGATTTCTGAAAGTAGAACTTGGGTTTTCTGATTTGTCTGCTTAAGAGATAAACTAATATGAAGATAAATAAGAATTTAGAGGTTTAACTGCCTTAAGGGATTCCTACATATGTGTTAAAATAACATACTCTTACAAAATCACAAGCAGCAAATTTTTATTCTGAATTCTTGTGCAAAGTTGCCTCAAGTAATTTGAAATAATACGTATATGAACAAAATCAATGTTCATTCAAGCGACGAGTGCTGGAGGCAAAACGTTCTGTAAACAAAAATAAAACACAACATAAAGTAATTACACATTAAGTAAGGTAGTATGTTTACCTCACACATACATGCGCAGATAGTATTTGCTACAATGTCCTACATCCGGATCAAACTTCATATATCTGTTATGTTGCTCATCGTCCGGGTCAAAATACGGATGTGGCTTCATATCGATTCAGTAACCCCTGAGGCTGACAGAGAAGGTAAGCATTGTTAACCCAGTATTATTTGTTATTTTATACGATATTCCTTGCTTTAAGGCATTTGGAGCAGAGTTGGAAAGAGAACGGCCTAATCCGTGAGATGATAAAAGTTCACCTAGTGGTGATAGAGATATTATAAATAAAACAAGCTTATAAAAGCCACTTTTTCGAGAATTTTAATGTAAAATGACTAACCACCATCTTCTGTCAGTATACTGTGCAATATAAAGTGAAAGATAGCTCCACTTCATATCAGGAATTTGTGTTTTAAAAATTCATTGTAAATACGGTAATTTCTAATATAGTGTGAATTTCTGCCTTCCTCCTTTCCTCCCCCTTCTTATCTGTAGATCTTTATAGTTTCCTTCTTTCTTACATAACTATTTCCTACAGGAGTCTTTGGGATGGTACCTCATACTTGCAGAAACACCAAAGAGATCAACAGTTTCTTTCTCACTGTTTTTATGGACGATTCCGGTTTTATTTTCTTTAAGCACCGCGAAACAATGCGCGATCATTCGCCTTTCACCACTTTTTAAAGTTTTACCTCGGTTGTGTTTCATTTCGGCTGAAGCACCGGCCTGCTCCATGATGAAAAGCTTACTGATTTTAAATTGCATATACATAAGTGTTCTTGGGTTTGTGAGGTAAAATAGCGCTACTCAAACGGTTACAATGGCGGCGTCAAAGGATGAGATAAGATTCAGATATTCAGATACGCAGAGATAAGATGTGTCGACCCGCTCGCTATGGAGAAAACAACGTTGTCGCGTTTTCTCCTAGTTGTCAGCATTGCAAGCATTGGCGTTTATTTCTTACAATATTTACCAATTAACAATAAGATTAGCAAGGTTCTTAAGTGCAACTGCACTATGCTAATAATATCAAACTATACTTTCTGCTTACATTACGCTGTTTTTCCCTTTCTTCGCTGTCACTCACGTGTATAACGAACGAAGCATTGTCGTGTAATAAATATCCCACAGTTGAAATTTTCGTTCTATTTGCCGGGTGTGCTGAACACGTCTGTCCCATACAATCGAGTCTATATTTGGTACACATTCTCTCAACACTTTACATACAGTGTCACTTATAGAAGAAGTTACATTCCGCTTTCTCACGGCATGTTTAAGGCGTGTCCATATCAATTCAATTGGATTGAGACAACAGTGATACGGCGGTAGCCTGAGAACTTCATGACCACGATCTTTTGCCATTTTGTCTATTACATACACTTTTTGTATTTTGGCTTCTCGAATTTTCTCCAAAAGCAGGGCTTTTATAGGAACTGGACTGGGTAATTCTAAATTATGTTCTAGCATGTATTTAATCATTTCGTCTTTTATGCTGGACATGGTGGGAATTTTTATCTTTAGCCGTGAATGATAACTAACATTATCTAAGACAATGACACACTTAGGAGGAATGTTTTCCAAAAGTTTGTTCCTAAACCAAGCTTCAAATATTCCGGCATTCAGCTCGTGATGAGAATCGGCCAAGAATTCCTGAATACTTTTAGAGGACAAATATAAGCAGCCCTCAATCCAACCCGGGCAACCACCTGCATACAGAATCATTATTCTTTTTCCACGTGATACGGGGGCTGGAAGGCAGCAAGAGCAACTGCCGTCATCCCAACGTTTTCTTACGACATCATGAGTATCGTACCAAGACTCGTCTAAATAAATTATACGATACCCTTCCTGCGTTAAATAGTTTAGCCTGCTGAAGTACTTGTTCTCCATGCCACAATCCTTGCTGATTCCAAAATCACACGCCTCTTATTTAACGTGCGAAAGCGGAAAACTAACTTCACTAACAACTGTCTAAGTGAATCCTTTTTGTACGGAATATCGTACATGGTTTGAAGTTTATGCAGCAATTCTAAAACTGTTAGTGACTGCCCTTCTTTATAAAATCTGTACACCTCCATACGAACTATGTCGCAGGTGAAATTATCAACCTTCCCTAACTTTGTCACCCTGTTGTCCTTTTTTGGCGTAATAGGAAGTGTCTTCGCAACTTTACTAACTGTATGTCTGCTTAAGCCTACTGCTTTAGCAGTTTCAGTAATAGGTGCCATTCCTATTTTATTGGCTTCCATATACTTAAAAACATTACATATTAATTGTAGGGGATGTTTACTGAGGGTTCCTAAAGATAGCTTGCTTCATTTTACTCTTGCTTCTTTTGCTGTCCCACCAGCGACATTAGAAGTAGAAGTAACATTATTACTAGCACCTCTAACATTATCACTGCGATATAAACTAGCTGGATTATTGACATTATTTCCACCATCAAAGCTAGATATGTCCCAAGGTCTCCACACATTTAACAATAGCCAGGAAACACCACTTGCACCGATGTAGTTCACAAGAAAATTAAAAGAATGAAATGAATAATGAATTAGAGATAAAACAGCGAAGACATTGCAACTCTGTATTTTACTCCACGTGGACATAACATGTATCTGTCATTTGTGATTGCTGCGCATGCATTGGTTGAAGTGCTGCGTTCATTGGTGCTTAGTAGAGGTCCGAGAAACGCGTCAGTAACCATCTCACCTTTCGGAAAATAATCAGTGCGTTATCTGAGAGGTTTCTAATAACAAAGCTAAATCCATGGAAAGTGTTCCAGCAGAGCTATAATACCCGAGGTGTACAGGAAATACAGTGATAAATATCAGAAGCAAATCCACACTATAAACAATAACAGCTTAATCAGCATTCATTTCGATACAGAACTCGTTGTGAGAGAGCTGCCTGGTATACGAATGCAACAAGATTTTATAATAGCAGTGTTCTTTAGTAATTGTTAAACAAAATACAGTTTAATTTAACACAATAAATTAAAGGCATGTTTAATTTCACCTGTATTCTGTCTAATCTGTATATAGCATACCATTATGTATGTATCTGTTGTAAATATCCCTTTCAGGACTCACGAGTCCAGAACACATATTTGTGGTATGCGAAGCAGAAAGATAAAATGTGAGGCTATTACGTTTATAAGAATCGAAACATTTGCAATACTTTTCTTTCTCCGAAATTAGCTCGTGCAGAGCAGTGATCATAAAACTACTTACAGTACTGTACCTAAAGGAGGGGTTTATCGTACGCATGCATATAAAAGAAAATGCATATTAACTTCGCTAAACCAATCAACAGCTTAACCGTTTTCTGTCCCAATTTCTCTGTCTCTGTCTTCCCGCCCAGATGTTTACAACAGGTATAAACTTGCTTGAGACAGATTATAATACAGAAATAAACTTTTGCCTTATTACGTTATGTAAAGAGATTATTAATTTGCATCTCTCCTAACATACCCTCTGTAACCATAAAGTTTATGGGTGTACACAAGTCCACGTTGGAACTCCAATTTGATGCAAATATAAGGGTGAGCAATGCGGTTTCTCTCAGGGTATGCGTGGATGTGTGTGAGAAGGAAACTTTACAACACTGGAATGCCCGTCTCCAAATTATTTATTCACTGCTTCTTTTCTAACCTCAAAATGGAAGCTGCAGACCGAGGGTTACCAATCTCGGTTTATAGTGACTGAATGCTAATTATATTTCTCGATAAATTTTGATGACCCGACAAATATTCAAGACAAAACAAGTTGACCGCTCTAATAGGCTTGACGTCTCAGACTCCTCTCTTTTATCGGCTGCCCGCCGAAGAATGTTTATAATGGCTTCCTAGCCGCGATCCGTCTCCATCAGCTAAACGCCGAAGAGTGCCTTAACCACAACTGCGCGTGTATATATATAACTTTCCCCTTTCCAAATTCCTTTTTCAAAGTCCCTTTGTGGCTGTTTTGGTCGCCATTGTAAACGATCCAAAGAATTCCCTATTCATATACGTCAAGTGACAATTCCTTTAGAAACCTTCTAAGGACATTGCTTCATTCACGGCTTTGTTAGAACACTTTCCCAAACTGGACTGACCTTGCCATTGGTCGTCACAAAGAACCAACATTCCTTTGACGTATATCATTATTCTTTGCTCCTGGCAAACCATAATTTCGGTATCACCTCTCTCTACCTCTCCCTCTCTATTCTTCGCATTTTTCCTTTCTCTTCATATGGATCCTTTTATATAGCTTGTTTATCACTCTTTACAACCCTCTCTCAGTCTCTTTTTGGTCTGTGCAAATTGGATGTAACATATTATTTGGCAAAGCAGTGTAAGATTTGTTTTTTCTGCATATTAATGAAAACTGAAGTATGTGTAAGTAGTCTACCAGTAGATATGTATTATGCCTTTAATATAAGTGGAAGTATAACTTAAGAGAAGAAAATGTATAAACGGAATACTGGTTAGTCAGCCCCTCCTTTGTTTAATCATTATTTTGTTGAGCAAGTTATAAATGACTTGGTTTTTACTCAACCATAGTAAGAAAAAAGAGGAACAAAATGCTATATCATGGTGAAATAACTTAACAACAACATTAAATATATATAGCGTGAAATTTAATGGTGTCTGCAATACCTGAACTCCGGAGAACAGCCGGATATATTGATATTATTTTCGAATTAAACATTATTCTTAACTTGGGAATATTCGGGTGCTAGGGGCACTTATTACTTACAGTAAATAAATTAAACAATGACGTTAAATGCTCTATTATTTTGTTTGAACATTCGACAAAGGAGGCGTAAGGCAATTGTTGCGAGAACTAAATTCTTTGAAATGATTTTCTTTGAATTCGCAAGTGCTTAACAATATAATTGTTGGCGAAGCTTTGATGCCAATATTTTGGATAGGATAAGATACTCGTTCCACTTAGGTATGTAACAGAGAATGTAAAGCCCGCCTCGGTAGCGTGGTGGTAGCAAGTCGGCCTCACGTTCAAGAGGTCCCGAGTTCGAATCTCGGTCAGGGTGAGTTACCTGGATAAGGTTTTTCCGGAGTTTTCCCTTATCCTGAAAGACGAGCGTCGGGTAACTCTAAGCTCTGTGGACCCTGGGCTCACTTAAGCATCATTTCACCCGTTCCATTCATCCTCCGATGTGACTTAACGTTGGAGGACGTAAAATTACACAAAAAAAAAAAAACACACAGAAAATAAAGGAAGGTGGCTTAGATTGTAACGTCCGGAGTTCTGGATTCAATTTGCGTGGTCAAACAAACCTGACCCATGGTTTCCTTCGGGTTTCCCTTGGATCGGTAAGTAAATGCTTTTTGAACCAGAAAAGGTATCTGGTTCACGGGCTCCGTAAGGGACGTATGTACGTACGGTACGTACATACTTACGTCCGTACGTCTAAACCTGCAGAAGGAAAGAGTTCCTCCACCGACTGTAGTTTTAGAAAAACTTACGCTTTGCTGTTGTCTATCCTCAGGTGAGACAGTTGCTAGTTTCAAAGCCCTAAACATTGTTATTAATTTTATATTTGTTATTTTAAATTTATTTTAAAAATAACCAAAAATACATCATCATAAATAGCTCGAGGTGATTGTGAAGGTGGACGAGATTAAGTATGAGAAATAGAATATGTGATATAGTGATTCATGAAGAGGAGAACATCAATAATGTTAATTCATTTTAACGATATTAGTAGAAATTTAAAAATTATTTAAATGTATAATTGAGTATTGGATTTTTTAAATTAAGTTGTAAAACGAAATGTTATAAAATAACCTTATATAGTATGATTGTACTGATCGTTAAGAATGACGTGGCCTATAAGAAAATTTATTGCCACAGCAATGGTAAAAGTCAATAACCTTCGTTTAGCACGAAGGAAGCGTTGCTTAGTGTCTGGACAAGGAAGGTGTAAGATGTGCTCTTAATTAGTGTGCAGAAGTGGTAGAGAACGAACCTGGAGAAGCGAGATATTAAGACGTGCTATTACATGCTAACACTATTACTACATTTCTGTGCTAGTGAAAGTGTTGACATTTTTATATACTTACACGGTAAATATAAATAAAATGTAAAAAGTTGAATTTATAATTATTTGTCAAACTACATTAAGTTGTTCCATCTCGATTCCAGGCCACGACCTGAGGGGAAAGTATAAGGAACCCAAACTAATTCTCATCGCAACCGGGAACTTCAAATTCAATGAAGGATTATTCGACAAAATCAACACGTTCATATTCGCTACAAATGGCTTCCCAACCTGAAGCCAGGAGAAGAATAATCCCATCAGTATTTCATATTTGTTAGACAGGTCCAAACTTAGCATGGCTTCCTTTGTAAGGGAAGTAATGTTGGTGGTCCTGTGCCATACACGAGGTGCGTTTTTTTCCTTCTTTTTTTGGAGTGGGGCCAGATGGGAACTTCCGTTTTTATAGATACACCTGAGATACACCTGGACTTTCTGTGAATGCGTGACAGAGATGGCAGCACTGTAAAGTGCGCAGAACTCTAGTGACAGCAAGGACTGTCTTTAGTAATTAAATTGGCGAAGTTTTCATTGCAAGAACAGCGTGTAATCATTCGTTTTATCCATTTTCGTGGTGTCTCGGTCTCTCACCAGGCAATTTGACCACATGATCCAGCGGGTGGCGAACATTGTTTTGGAGGATCTCCGATTGAGTATTTTGGGATCTTTATGCAGGATTAGGGGCACAGATCCAATGGGAACGCCAATTTTGGAGGCGATGTCTGCAACTGTCTTGGTTTGTTGTCACACGATGTTCTGTCTTCATTGAACTGTTGCACCCAGGAACGCACATTAGACACATCCATGGTACCATCAGCACATGCCTCACTCAACTGGCTATGAATTTCAATAGGTGTGACACCACGAAAACGGATAAAATCCACTGATTAAACAGCATGATTACACTCTGTTCTTGCAAGGAAAACGTCGCCATTTTAAGTATCAAAAACTCTCCTCACTGCCACTAGAGACATATACACTGTACAGTGCTGCCATCTCTATCACACATTCACAAAGAAACCACGTGTATTTTAAAGATAAAATAGAAGTTCCTATCTGGTCCCAGTACTGTAAAAATAGGAGCTGTTATAACTTAAACGCAGCTCCTATGTATGGCACGTTAAAACACCTGAGGCATCTGAGCAAAATTAAGCACTGTGTCATACGCAGTAGAAAATGGAACGGTAGGTAAGAATCAAAGTAGCTAAAGAGTGTAAATAACGAACACCTCAAAGCCTTTTTCAAGTTCAACAACCCTCAGAATCAAATTTCAATCCTTCTCCTCAGAATATTGTCATTGTCAGTTAAAGGCATTCTCTGTTTTTATGATCAATGCCAGAGCTTATAATAATTCGAGACACTTGTTGAGTCTCACGTAACATATTTTCCCTTGAAGTGAGAAATGTGTGTGTTTGGAACCAATAAGGTTCGAAACCGCGGGCGTTAAGCCTACAGCAGGGTGTGGTCCAGTTGGCACTGCTGACATAAACCTCACTCTGGGCGCTAATATAAACGGCCGAGCGAATTATGCATGACCACCTGTGAAATTATGTAATTGCGCTTTGTATTTTTGGCCATGCTCGGAGGTCCGGCTTCCGCCTCATATCCGGTACATCTGACCACGCCCTGTAATGTTCCCGGTAGTAATATCCTTCAACGTCCTCTTGCATTAAAACTGTCAGTAAATCTGAAAGTGTTGCTTCTTTACCACTAATTGCAGTGGAAGTGTTATACATCATATTATGTCACACTACCACTGTTGTTTATTTTTATATCTGTTACACAATATTTACAGAAATATATACGAGGGTTGTTTAATAAAGAATGATCATAATTTTTTACGGTCATAATTTTTCGCAGTAAAATATTTCATTCTGCTAGCTTCATGTGAAACAAACACGCCGTAGTAGTTTCATTGTTGTTACTCCTGGTTCCTGCCTGTGAGAACCAGGCAAGTTTAGACATGTTCACTGTCGTCTACCGCTGCAGTGGAGGTAACATGCAGTCAAAGTTGATGTTAGAGGAAGATCCGGAGTTTCTTTCAAAGTAATCACTGCTCATGAAACTTGGCTAAATAATTTTGATCCTGAGAGCAAACAGTAAAGCTCGGTGTGGAAATCTCCTTCATCTCCAGCCCCTAAAAAAGCAAAAGTGGTTGTTTCTGCTGGGAAAGTTATGGTCATCTTATTCTGTGATATTCATGGTATGGTTTATCAGCATGTTGTACCTGCATATACATCAGTAACTGTACAAATACTACAGCGATGTCCTGAAAACATTGCAGCTCCATATCAGGCACATTTCCATGAAGCAGGCTGGATGCTGGAACAAGATAATGCGCGGCCGCATATTGCTAATGTTGTTGCTGAATATGTCGCAAAAAATCAACGTGAAGTGCATCCTTCGCTCTCGCTATTGTCCGGATTTAGCCCCATGTGACTTTTTTCAATCCCCTAACTTGAAGAAACGCCTTCGTGCGAGGCATTATGCATCATCACAAGCAGTGGTAAAGGCTGCGGAGGCGATTTTGAAGGATCTCTCAAAAATGGTTTCCAGCATCTATTTGAAGACTGGCAGAAACCCTGGGACACGTTCATCGCATTTAGGGGAGACTATTTTGACAGGGACCATCAAAATTATGAGGAGGAGTACAGTTACGGTGTCAAAAAAATTGTGATCATTCTTTATTGAACAGCCCTCGTATTTTTCTATTTACAGAGTATTTATCGAGATAGAATACTTAGGAAATAGTTTTATTACAGCATTCGTAATATTCGAGATCCAAGAACCATACAGAATCCAAAACGATAGTCAATTGTTTAAAAAGAGTTCCTGGTATATGTGCCGGCTTTGACATTCAAACACATTACAAAGATACAAGAGAACTTTTTTCACTAATGTTTAACACTCGTTATTACCACAAACGTGTAGGTGGGCACTGATCGTATAAATAAAATGAATGAAAAATAGTGAAAGATGGTCCGTAAAGACCTCTTGCTATTCGAGAGGGAAACTTGTTTGTTCTAAGACGGTAACGTTAAGCTTTGCACAGGTTTATTGTCATTTTCTCTAATTGTCTGTGTCTTGTAACATTTAGACTCTATTTATTAATTACATTATTTTATGTTTACAATTTTCACTATTTAGGCACTGCGTGATGGCTCACGCGGCTTCTTCGTGGTCCACATTCGGGAGACCCGGGTTTGAATCCCGTGGCTGATCTACCTGTTTTTACGAGGGTTCTCCTGGGTCACCAAATGAATACTGGGTGGTTTAATTACATTCCCCGAAAGTCCTGTCCTTCCATTTCATCTCCATTATCATTTCACATATTATCAATAGGGTAAATTGTGCAAGGAAGGCGATTAGAAGTTTGAACAGTCTTTTATGGAATAGGAATTTGACAACAAATTTTAAAAACAATAATATAAAGTATACTGACATAACGGACCGACAGTTCGACTTTAAATGGAAGAATGCAGAAAAGAATATTAGTGACAGTAGTGGATGGACGTCGAAGAAGTGTGTGGATATCAAGGTAACAACGTGTCAGAAACACATACATTAGATATGAAATGGACGCACTAGAAACAGTTATAGACAGAATGTCCGGTAGAGCTCTACAGTGACATGGACATGTGCAACGGATGTTGGAAGAACGGTGGCCGAAACAAGTCCTAAATTGGGAAGTACCAGGCATAAGAAAGCGGGGAAGAGCCACAAAAACGTGGCACGAGGAAGTATATGGTCATATGAAGAAGAGCGGACTGGAAGAATGACAGTGGAGCGACAGGAATCTCTGGAAAGCAGGAACCAAGGGTGAACTGCTCTAAAGTGGAAAACCTTCATCTATCATCTAATGATCTCCTTCAGGGTTGAAATGTCGGTGGGTTTCTCTGCGCTGTTTTGACTTGTGTCGACCGCACTCTGTCTCCTCTGGCCTCATCCTTCCTCCCCGGTTGCCCCATTTGGGGCTTAGGTACAATAAACCATAGGTTTTGTGCCTTAGTAGTTCTAATCGTAGTAACTGGTCAGGTGTGTCTCTAGAGCTTTCGAGTCTCTTGTTCATCTTGCAACTCGTCAACATCGGTGATCTGCGGTTTACTTGAAGAGGTCATTCATCTACGTGTTGATCCTCCTTTTTCTTTTCGTATTAATGAAAATTTCTCTATATGTACTCTGTGAAATATAGTTTTGCCAAATTACCTATAACACATTGTTATGAGGCATTATTATGCGGCGGGCCGCGGCCGGCGCCTGCGAAAGAGACAGTGTCATAGCTGGTGCGTAGGCGAGTGTAGGACGCTTGCCGAAAGAAAGAGACAGATAGATGTCTTGAAGTTTCTTCTTTTCTGATACCGTCTTGATTGTTACCGGGCGTTCCATAACTTCTAGATCACTGAGTGGAGGTATAAAAGCGCAGCGACAAGTCAGACAGGCAGTTTTTTGTGCAGTGTGTGAGTTGTGTGGACATTTGAAGTATACCGAGTTGCAAGTTGACAACTGATAATGGTGTAGTGATTTGAAAGTCAATCCTTTTGTTCATTTACGTGTGGTGACGGAACGAGAGACTGTTTTGGTGTATGTTACGTCATCCTGCTGCTGTCAGGGCTGTACAAACTGTGTCTCTACTGGAAATAAAAAGCATTTTGAATTTCTGCAAACTAGACTTTTAATTTTACGAACCCACAAAGTCACACAGTATATGATATGATATACATGAAAGGTTTATATGGGGTGTTACCCACCGGTAATCTTTAAGGTTATAATATTAGTTCTATATGTCGTTTCCTTCCAATCTTCGACTGTCTCGATTTCGTGTAGGTTTTGCTGCTATCTGCTGTATTAAAGGATTAATATGTTGTAGAAATGAGTTATATAGTCTTTTGGAGCATTGCAGATACCTCTGGAACATCTAAGTCACTATGGAGAGTAAAGTACCACGGTGCATCAGTTATGATTTGTTAACAACTGTTTTGTAGGGTTTGAATTCTTTTTATGTGTTGATGAGGTAGTTCTCCATACTTTGGAAACATACTTCCATAAAGGTCGAAAGAGAGAAGTGTATAACAACAGCTTGTACTACTACAGTTGACTTTCTTGTGATGATTGGCTATAGAACGCGAAAACGATGTCAGTTTTGTACTAAATTAGTTATGTGGTCGTTACAGATGCATATGTTTTCTAAAATTAAGCAAAGATACCTCATAGATTGAGATGGGACCATCATTGTGTCGTTTAATACAAAAGGATGCTTGGTTAGGATTCTTTTGTATGTGAATTTTATTAATTTAGATTTTGAAGACTCATAACAACTTTCCATCGTTTACACCAGAGTTCTGTGTCTTCACATACATTATTAAGGATTCTGGCTACCGATTCACAGGAACCTTTGCTCAGGATTGCAATATCGTCAGCATCAAATGCAATAATGTATTCTTGGGCATGAATGTCATAAGTACATATGATATAAAGCAGCGGTCCAAGAACACTTCCCTGAGGGACACCCGATTTAATTACATATGATTCTGAGTGTGCATATACACATTTCACGGAATAGATGCCATTACAGAGGTAGGATTTTATTACTTTGTTGTAGGTGTCTAAAGTGTTATTCTTAATTTTATATAATAGTTAATCAAACAATACTTTATCAAAAACCTTCTTTGTGTCCAAGAAAAGCCATAAGCAGACGGATTGTTTTCCAAAGGTTTCAAGTATATCACCTGTGATTCGAAATAGATGTTGTTGGCAAGAGTGATGTGATCTGAACCCAAACTGGAAGGTAGGTGTAATATCGTTAGCATCCTTTAATAGGTAAGGCAGAAATAGATGTTAAATTTTTTTGGAAAAGATAGAAAGAAGACTTATTGTATTATAATTTGCTAGATCCTTTCTGTCTTTGTATAGCTTAGACATCACTATAATGGCGTGTTTCCATTTTTGAGGGAAATATAGTAAATATAAGTCAACTGAGTTGTATATGTCAAATGTTGTAGTACAAATTGGACTTTTACGTCAAAGCTAGAAGTTTTCTTCTTGGGAGATCTTTATATTGCTTTTTTTTTTTACCTGCGCAGGCATGAAGAAAGTCCTGAAAGGTGACGGTTGTAGAGGCTGAGAGATACTATCTTCTACTTCCCTGGAAAATTTCAAAACTAGGCTAGAGTTGGGTTAAAACTGCTAACTGAGCTGTTCTGAGAAAAGCTGAGCCCCTTTTTCAGTAGAGGAACACCATTTATTGCTAAGTTATATATCTTGTTTTTCTCTATAAGGATACGTCATGCGTGTTAAACATTTGCAACTGATTGTTCAACTCATTGTAGTAATTTTGCTGTAATTACCAATTTAATACTCTAGTACACTTGCTTTTATATTCAGGATACTTTGTTCTCATAGTCTTCTATACTACTTTTTAGGCTACGTAGGTATTTGATAGTAGAGGAATTGAATGCCCTCATCTTGTCTTCAGTGTCCTGTGTGTATTTACTTGCTATATTTGAAACATATTGAATATTTCTTGTAATTTGTGTAACAGGAAAATCAATGTTTAGCCGTTTTAAGAGATAATGTAATTCAGTTGAGGTATAGATGTTCCAGTCAGATGGATATTTCATTAATGAAGAAGGACTGATTCCACTTATTCCATTTAGACTCCTGGAAATATTAAGATGGTGGACAGAGTTTAGGTCATACAGTACTGAAGGTTTGGAGTACACATTAAATTTGTATTTGCCTACAAGGAAGCCTCAAACATCAGGCATGCTTCCATCCAAGGGATAGACAGTAAGTTCACTGGAAATATAGCTTACAAACTTAGTTGATAAATGGTTCAATTAAGTAGTGTTCCTCTAGGATTTGTGGTATTGGAACCCCATCTGGGATGTTTATTATTATAAATGGTGCTCTCATTTCATGCAAAATTCCCCAAAAGTGAGTGTTGATTAGTTTATTTTCTAGGGCTTAAAAATAATGCAATTTGTATATTTTTATTAATAAAATTCAGTTGAACATGGGTGACTTAATAATCAAATTCATTTATATGTAGCATTTCACTGTGCAATAAACATGCTTTAATAAATATTCCTGAATTTGTGGCTTAGGTGATGAGCTCTGTATGTTTTGTAACCCTATATGTTGAAGTGTATATCAGGATATAATTTATATTCAGTGACTAATGTCTATTTCATGTGTTAAGAAAATGAGACAACTCGTGGTAGGTATTTATTGTTATTAAATCCTTTGCAAGACCATGTGTGTATGCGAATGTTTCTGTCATGGAAACACATTAACGGTTTAATAACACAGGAATTACCTGGGTTAGTGTTTGAATTAACGGTTGTAGAAGTGACAATAGCGCATCTATTATGCTTATTAGTGTGTTTACATTATTGCCATTTGCTTGTCTCTGTGTTACTTCAGCATATGATTTTGTGGGAACATTACTGCATGCGTTAAAGGGTGTGTTGCTTGTGAATGTGACGTCGTTCACATAGCTGCTAATGACACAAGAAGGAAGCACAGTTTCAGCTCCAGGGACTTGTTTATTCTGCTGATTCAAGCCTGATATAGAAATATTTTGCAGGTTCAAGTGTCCAGGGCATCCTCTGGAATTTACAGTGTGCTGTCCTTTGCAGTTCACACAAATGGGTGATGTTAGTGGTCGCTTGATACATGCAAATTTTAAATGAAATCCATGATAGTTTACACATAAAGGTCGTTTGTGGCAATAATATTTTCTGTTCCCTAACTCCTGGCAGTTGCCACATTGTATAATACTACGTTTTTGTTTAGGTGGTTTAACTTTTACAACAACGTACTACAATCTTGTTACATTGTAGATATTTTCGTTGTTAGATTTAGGTTTCAGATCAACCAATTTGTGACAGGATGGTGCACAGAAATCATTTGGATTGGTTAATTCTTCCATAACCATTTTAACATCACAGGTTGGGTGCAGTCTGCGTATTACTAATCTGAAATTGCGCTGTTTGCTTATTTGACATGTGTAATAGTGGACTTCATTGCGTCAAAGTGGCTAATAGCTTTTCTGTAGCCTTCTATTGAATTAAAGCAAAATTTGACTTTCTGAGTATTGATTGCAAAGTGTTTCAAAGGTCCTATATTTTCTGTTTTGAGTGAATATTTCACAGCATTCATGTTAGTGATATTGTTTACATATATCGAAGGTGGTCTCATTGGTTTTTCCACTGAAGATGGTTGTTTACCTTTGGTATTTTTGTTTATCATAATCTAGATCTGCCAGAGTTGCAAATGGATTAAGTGTAACAAACTGTGATGTCTCAGTCCTTTTTCATTTTGATGCAATAATTCTATCTTCATCTGTTTCCATGATAGATGGGGTAACAGTTTAGAGGATATGTTTAAATAATACAAATAACTCAAATAAGGCAAACTTATGCTACTTACTAACACTTCCACTACAAGTACAGTCACTAACTGAACGAATCAGCTTATGGAATAAATTAACTAAGCTCAATATATAACTAAATATATTATTATGTTCTTATAGAAAAAATTATACCGACATAGCAGACAAAGCCTCCTAGATCGCTTATTTGGTCTCGCTTTCCATACGGGTGACCTCCCTGTTTCCATTTTAATCTTGAGATATGCTCAAGTCTTAGCGTAGCATCATCCGTAGGTATATCTGGATTTTGCTCCTCTGGTTTGCTGTTACTGACAGGTCTGACACCCATGGAGTATAGATACAGATTTCCACTGCCTAGAATTTAACTTGCATAGTTAGGGTTTTGTCTACGAGTATGAACCCGAATTTACTCTTTCAGGTCAAGGGAAATCCCCGTGGAATCCTTATCCAGATAACTCACCCTGACAGAGATTCAAGCTTGGGAGTTCTTGAACGTGAGGCAGACACACTATACTACAGAAATGGGCAATACATATATAATTTTATGTTGCTGGCCCATTACAAATTAGCTGCATGTTTACTTCATCAAGTGTGCTGCGGTTTTATGTTCAAATAACTGCTTTTGTTGCCCCGGCGTTTTGGTGAATCGAACTTCATTGGAAAATCTTTGGTTCGTTATTCCACTTACGAAACGAAATTTTGCCTGTGAAGGAATTATTTCAGGCTTTAAGTTTACGGCAACTCGCTTGCTGCGTTATCGAACCTGTTTTCGTTCGATATGACTTTACCTGTCTTATGATTTACCTCTACATAACATTATAAAAAAATTCAACAATTCAAGAGAACTTCAGAAAATATTTCCAGAAGGTTATTAACATAAATACCTTAAACATCTTAAAGAAAGTTGTGATAGTGATTTTTAGTAAATCAAAAATATATAAACGTTTTCTATGCAAGGAATGTTTTGAGTGTGGCATTGTCTTGAGAAACTTGATGCCGAATCTTCAAAAGGTGAAGCACCAAGTTTTTATCTATTAACATTGCGTTTTAAGGAGGGTATTTACACACAGAGCCACGGTCCTTTTCTCCGGAAATGCTTATATATGCAAAAAGTTTCTTAAAGATTTGAGCTGTTCCCTTTATTTCTATAATAAAATGTTAATGCACTTGTATCTACAACGGTTATCGATATGAAAAAAATAAGTTTTCATAATAATATTGGTGCATTTTCACTAACAATGATAGAGAATAATTAAGGAAACAGAAAACTTTGTTTCCCTTATGTTTGGACAACAAACCCACAACAAAAAGTGAAGCTGTTGTTTCAAGTCAGTACTTCTTGAAATGGGCTCAATACATTTCTAAAGGCAATACTGTAGCACAACAATCTGTGATACACATATAGTTGCTAACTTCTTAGCGTTTTAATGTTGTTAAATGAATGTTTACTCAAATGTTGGCATCGTTCCCTCACAAATTAATATATGTTTTTACTGGTAGTATGAAAGTATCGGAGCTGACTTTATTTTAAACTGAGGTTACTATCATGCTCTTTTATATAATGTTTTTTTTTCAATAAATCATAGACAAAAAGATATAAAAATTATTTTATCACATGTAGTTTCAGCTTTTTAAATATACTCATACTACGTCACTAGGTATACCCAGGTTACAGTATATTTTTTAACTTCACATTTCTTTTAGCACCTCTGAGAAAGACGCACCTAACATTGAGAACGCTGACATTCAACTTTCACAATAGAGACTCCCTTGTAGTCAAATAAGATTCCTATGGTATCACTGTAATATATATAGTGACTTTCAAATTATTTATAAATCCTTATCTTTTTAATGTAATATAGGGCTTAAGCATATATCTTTGTAAAATTAGGTTGTAAACACGAATGACTTACTAATTCATTACATTTAACTTCCCCTTTTATTAAAGAAATTAATATACAATGATCCAGAATACTTGTATACCCTATAAATTAAATTCTGTACAGCCTGGGCTATTAATGGATTAAACTTATTTAACTGCCCCCCCATGGTATTCCATATTTTGGAAATGATCACATCTATGTGCATTTTTTCAGGGGTGATCAACTCTCTAGCATATGCTCCCTCCCCCCAATCACTAACCATGCCTAGTAGTCAGATGCCTTTGAATTCCTGTATGTAAGAATTGGCACTGCAATGATATCACTGTAACTCAATAACCACATTAAATGGATTATTCTGTCGCAGCGGGTAGAAGGAGATGATTTCTACCTTCCCTCTCTTGTTCCCCATTGAGCACCGCTGATATATACCCATTGCTGGTAGAAGAAGAATTGATTGGAGTAAACGGATAATGCTTTCAGATAACTACAGTGGATTAAAATGAAATATTTCTTCTTTCTTCTTGGTAGCCTAATTATTTAACAACCTAATAGCTACTCAGTTTACATGCAGCGAAAAAAGTTTAGATATACAAGATAGAAATGCAAAAGCAACGAATATGAAGATACCACATTTACAGCTACTAAGTTTAAATTTTTGGACAAAAATAATCTTGCGACTGTTAGGAAAAACAATCTCCGTCAGTAACATCTATAAAATATTAGTTTTTATTAGTTGTCTCTTTATATGTCTATATAGCTATTCTGCCAACGATGTTTATTAAACCCGAGCACAGAGGAAATAACGTAAGGTTTTCTTTTATGGGGATTATTGCAACTTTTTGAACATCTTGTATATTTATTTAGTGGCAAGCTATAACATAGATTGCATCTACTGAAATTGACGTAAGTCACTTATCTAGTAGACGTCTAAATGCTCCCAATCCTTCACAATCTTTTTATCCCATACATCCTATGATCTAAAATTTACCTTGTCGACTCTTACTCATAACATCTGTCAATAGACAATTTCCATTTGTATCTCACCTCCCACAGAAATTCTCCTAACTGCCTAAGCAGAAAACATGTTCTTTACGGTTACAATACTTTTATTTCCCAGCCACTTCTCCGTAATCAATTTTTACTCCATTCATATGTACCTCTACATTCCCATATAATATAATCTCCATTCTCTTTGTCCCCACATATCGGACAGTGAGCTTGCAGTATGGAAATTTAGGAATATACGTCTATGAAATTATAATAAAAGTTATTCATATTTCTGACGCTATTTTATTTCATTGGCTGCATTTGAGAAATTATTCTAGCCCTTATAAATCACTGACTGCCACCTTTAACCTCTGTTTTCTACTTGCTTATGTCGTTTACTTATAGGATGGCCATGCAAGTACATTACTTGGAGTACATATGTAGCTGAATTACGTTTTCATAAGCATTCTCTGTGGAGTACAGTGACTTCCTGGCTATCCTGTTATTGTTTTCCCTATAGAATATGGCAACTAACCAGCTTTTGTTTTTATAAAACTTTTCTGTGGAATACAGTAACTAAACAGCTTTCGTTCTTTTAGGTGTTCTCTTTTAGAGTACAGTGATAATCAGCTTTACTTTTACACATTTGCTTTGTAGCACAGCGACTAAAGTGCCCTTTTTTGGCTTTTATAAGTTCTTTTTACACGTACTTTATCTATAGAGTACAGTATGTTCCATTCAAAAGTATTTTAACGGAGACTTCAAATGTTTTTATCTGATTAATAGCTTATCAATAACTCAGGGTTTCCAAATATCAACAGCATACTTTTATATTTATAAATTGAGATCATCAAAGTAACAAAGAAAAAATATTTCCTGCAGCATTAGGACTACAAACACACTAGTTTGTAAGAAAAGCTTATTATTAAAGATAATGTTTAAATTAAGCATTTAAACAAAAGGGTGCACAAAGTCTCAAATACAGAAAGAAAGTAGACGCCCATTACGTTAATAAGCTAGGTCAGTCTAAACCAAACTAATAGAAGAGTTAAACCTCGGCTCGCTTGGCTATGAGATTTTTAACGTGAAATAACAGCAAAACAAATAAATTTATGTACTTGCATAGCCGGAATATTTCAAAGGAAGAGTTAAAATAAAGCTAGAGAGGAACCCATAATGAGGATCCATAAAACGGTAGGTATATGACCTTAAATACTACGCCTACAATTAGAATACAATCCACAGAAAAAAATATACTCAGGGCATCTCTTATCCTCTTATGATGACGATATACACTTATGCCATTCTTCTCATCATAATGTCTGGAGCATATCTGTATACATAAGGTCTAAACTCCAATTGAGTCAAAGACAAAAGTCTTCCTTGATTTTCGCTACAAAAGCGCGCAGAACAACGCTCTACAAGAATTCGCCTGCACAGTGCCCATGATCCAGCTATTCAATTACATAACGACATCAAAGCCGACATCCAGAGGTCAGTCCACAAATGCAGTAATGCCTACACTGCAAAGTACAGAAGTACCAACAAGATTCACCCCAAGGATGATCATAGATGTAGATGTCACAGGAGCGGTAGGAAAAGCAGAAATTTTCATTTTCACAGACGAATCCAGAAGCCAAAGAACATATTGCAGGAGGAATTGTGGCCATGAAAATCTCGAAATAAATTTTCATTGATATAAGACTCTCTAGCCCAAGAATGATCAGTCCTCCAGGCTGAACTCTAGAGTAATACCATGTTGTAAAATGGATAAAACAACAGATTCCATGCCATAGATGTAGATTCCAAGGTAACACTTCTCGCTACAGCTAATAGAAGGACAAAGCTGTGCAACTGTGGGAAAACATCATCGCCCTCATTAGCGAAAATAGAATTACTCCTCACTTGGTCAAGGGTCATGCAGGACTACAATGGAATCAAAGAGCCGATTATCTCGAAAAGTTTGCTGCCAGCTACAGGACCACACTGGATTACAGTTTCTTTCCCTTAACCTGGAGCAAACAACTGTTAAAAGATGACCACACTAGGATTTGGAATTCCATTTATACCAAATCCAACGATGCCTTCCACAACAAACTTTTCAACTCCAACATATTTCACAGATAGCCCTTGTCTCTCTGGCCCATCAGAAAACAAACCAATGTCTTATAAATTATGGCCATTTTCAATCCTACCTCCACAAAATGAACGTAAGAACCTCGCGACAAGCTGTATCATATTCAGTTCCCCTGCCGGGGTTTTGAATACTCATTTCAGTTCAGTGAAGGCTGCAGAATTCTTGAAGAGCACCTTCCGCACACTTGAAAAAAGTATATAAACCTTATAACAAATGTAAATATCCTGTAATATACCTATAGGTGAAACACGGGTTGTAAATAATTTGTTTAAATAAAATGGAACAGAAATTAAATTCTTATGATAGATAGAAGGATATATTTCTTCGCAATATACATGGAAGGAAAAATAACTCAATAATCCAATAAAGCAATAGCTAAATGATGAAAATATCTAAATTATCTCACTTTATTATTAAACACATCCACGATGTGATACAACATACATTTGGAGCCGTATTTCTTTGAGGTAATCTATGAGTACAGAGGAAGAAGAAGGAGATGGTGATAATGTAGAAAAGAATAAACTTAAAAAAAAGAATAATGTATTAATGCGTTACATGAAGTTAGGAGGGTTGATAGAAATTACGAGAGGTACAAATGTACAGGATTCGAAACCGGTGCCGACACCACATGTTACATTACAAAACTACCAGGTTTTGTAGGGGTTTAAAAGGTAAGGGGTTTTACCCTCAACCCCATATAGTAACTGGCAGCATAGCTATGGATAAGGTAGAGCAGAAGAAACATATGATTCAAAATGAACTTAGTAATTATACTTCAGAGATGCATAGCGTTTCTACAGAGCACTCCCTGGATCTGGATGACATCAGGGGCGCTCTAGTAACATTTAAATACATAATGATATAGTGAAACTATACCTTTAAAGATGCGTTGTTTGTATGGCTGAACCTTGTGCAACTGGCAAAAGATGTATGGTGCGGTGCACCCTGCTGGCGATCTTACTCGCAGTGGCACTTTTAAAATCAACTTTTGTTAATATTTATGGAGCCATCCAACAAAGAGACCATCAGCAAGTTCCCTCTCAAATCTCCCCTGTTACGTCCCGCGGGTGCTAACTAAATAGGGGTCCTACCCAAAAGCCAACTCAGCAATTCCCACGCTAACTGTTAATTTACTCCCAACTATTGCACCATATTGTGAAATCATTGTTTACATAATTAACAACATGTTTAGACCTGTTACTGGCCACCTAAGCATTATTTACCTTGATCAGCAGGATATGGGATTCATTTTTTACAACATGGAGAACATGTTGAGGCCTATTACAGGCCACCTGTGCATTATTTCCATTGACCAGCAAGATGTGTGATTCACCAGTCCAAAGTACATGTTTTGCCACTCAGCAGAATTTAAGCTTAATTATCAACAAACAGCTTTGCCCAAACTCAAGGCACCGGAAATAAATGTTACATAACAATGATTATAGTAATTTTCATATCTTGCTCAGCCTATATAGGCAAAAAATGTTACAAGGTTTTAGCCCGTGTATGTTACAAAGTAGAAGGCGCTTAATGCGAAAGAATCACCAGAAACTATTGAGTAATTTTGCCATTGCCATATTATAAAAACTTGCTCTATCTCTTTCACTGTCTCTCGTGTTACTATACATACAACAAAGCCATATTGTAACGGAAAACGTAATCGTTTTATGCCCAAAATATGAATTTTCAATCATCAAGTTTGAACAACTATGTAACGAGTGTTTCAAGACATTTATAGTCTGTTTACTTTTCAACTTACATGCGTGTGTAGGCTTTTACTCTGAACTCTCCACGCGTACAAAATTGAAGGAATAACACAATAAGTCAAGAGTTTCGGCGTATCACCATAAAGAAGGTTCTTTGAGTAACTGTAGGTGATCACGCGATATAGCCGTATACGGATCTTCTGGAATAAATTACTACCGCACGAATAAACTGTCGGCAGGTTCATTCATAACTTTCTTCTTTAAATGACATTTTTATTATAAGAAGGAATCATAATTTTAGAGCATAAAGCTTTTTTAATACTTCCATCGAATTTGTTAAGCGGTTAGGGTCTACAGATGAAGGATGGGTTCGTAACTTCGTTAAAGGCTTATGCTCTTTCGATCGAAGTCATTACTACCAACTCTTGGAACTTTGAGGTTTACCACTCACACAACTTTTCTGCCTAATTACTATTGACAGGAAACTCTAATAGATGGTTTAACAGGTGTCTCAAGAGTGGCATGTTAATGTCAAATTACAATTTAACAAATTTCATTCTTCCTATCCCCTTATGTTTTATATCCCAAAGAACTGTAATTTACTGATTTCTTATGATTTGTAACTCTTAAGAACACGCATATGATGAACACACACATATACAAACATTAGTAGTGAGCCCGACTCTCTAGTGTTATGATAGCGTGTCTGCCTCATATTCATGAGGTTCCAAGTTCGAATCTCATCAGTGTAAGTCATTTCCATAAGGTTTTATTGGGGTTTTCCTTTATCCTGAAAGATTAATGTCAGGTAACTCCAAGCTCTGAGAACCCCGGGTTCGTTTGAGCATCATTTCACCTATTTCATTCATCATTCTTTTTTACTTACATTGGGGGAGCTCTGTTGGACACACAGTGAAATATGAGAGAAGTGAAACGCTCCAGGAATAGATTACTACAAAATTTTCCTGTTAGGAGGAGTGAGGAAAACCTGGAAAATACTTAAGCAAAGAGAATGGTGATGGCGGGATTTGAAAAACATGTTAGTAGTGGGAGGATTTGCTGTTAAAAATCTTTGCATTGAACATTTGTAATGCTCAACTTTAACACCATGATTTAGAATACTTCAGACTTTTCAGTTTTGAGTTATGCTTCTCTAGAATCATACAGACCTTTCTATGATATTGATTATTTTCCATCCTGGTGGTTTAAAAATAAGCATTTCTAGTAAATTCTCGGTATCGAAGTTTTGGAATACACTGTTTACTCTACTTACTAACGTCACAATAGTTAACAAAGTAACGTCCCAGAAATAAGACACAGAACACAAAATATGTGGACATTTGGTGTTCTGTATTTTTTTTTTCCGAAATCACTTCAGAAATACGCATGTTTACAGACTATCCGAAACTGTAAACATAAACAAAAGAACAACAATAATATCTGCTAACAAACTTTCATTTTTTTCGTAACAATTACCACACCTTTCTGAATCTATTCTTAAATTTGTCACAACAAGAAGTTATAGGTAAAGAAGTTTTTAAAATAAAAATTAGAATATTTCATGAATATTAGGTTTTAATAAAATTAAAAAAGTAAAGATGGAGATGAACTTGCTTGAACTAAAGGGTATTTAAGTGAAGCTCTGGCAGAAAATATACTTTTACAAAAACTTAACATGAGTCAGGAAGGCTGTAGTAACTTGCGTACATTTCTATGTCTGAATGGAACGAGTTCTTCTCACTTAAATTAAACTAAAATATTTACGAAAACTGACGAGAAATATTGGTCGATATTATATCTTTGAACCCCGTAAACCACCCTCCATACCAACAATTTTCCAGGTTTTGAAAATTTTCAGTCTTTTAGTATCCTTTGACAGATAAATATTTATTCAAACAGTTGAACAATCAGGGAAGACTAAAGAGCGAAACTTCTAAAATAAATTCATATTTTATGCACTCTTATAAATTGACATATTCATTCTTTTCTGGCATAAATACTGTATAAATGAAAACAAGGAATATTATTTTTAATCCGTTAAAATATACTGTTAAAAATTATGTAGGTAAAATTATAAATCCTTATACATAATCAAATCCTTGCACCATACTTAAAAACTTTGACCATTTGAGTTCTCGCTGGATTTCTAATATGATTTTAAATGTTCTATCACATATTTCATATATAGAATTTATGAGATCATTCAACAGATGTACTTAATTGTGATAAAAGTATATCTAGATAACTGGAACTTAAGCTTTCTCATAAAATAAGAATAAATATATCAATAAAACTATAGAAGCTTATTGATCTTATGGATAATAAATTATATGGCAGTACATTAATGCGGTGCAGTTCAAACCATCTGCATGGTCACTTCGCTTTCTTTGCGACGTAGCGACGTAGCGGAAATGAGTGAAATGATGCTTAAATAACTAAACTGTCCATACAGCTTTCGACATACAAGGTGCGTTCAAGTTATAACACATCTTAAAGCTTTTTAGGACTGCGACCAGATAGGAACTTCTGTTTAAAAATAATACACATGGAATCTTTGTGAATGCGATGGCAGCACGGTACAGGGCAGCAACGAGAGTAAGGACTGTTTTCGATACTTAAAATGACGACATTTTCATTACAGGAAGAGCGTGTAATCACTTGTTTTCTCCATTTTCCTGGTGTGACACCTATTGAAATTCATCTCCAGTTGAGTGCGGCATGTGGTGATGGTACCATGGATGTGTTTAATGTGCGCTCCTAGGAGCAACAGTTCAATGAAGGCAGAACATCGTGTGACAACAAATCAAGACAGTTACGTTCTCGCATCAGCCGGTCTGATGACATGATCCAGCAAGTGGAGAAGGTTGGTTTGGAGGATCGGCGGTTAAGCATTGCAGATATAGCCTCCAAAATTGGCATTTCCGTGGGATCTGTGCACACAATCCTGCAAAAATATCTGCAAATCCGAAAAGTGTTCTACCTTCATTGAACTGTCGCAACCAGAAACGCACATTAGACACATCCATGGCACCATCACCACATGCCTCACTCAACTGGCGATGAATTTCAATAGGTGTCACACCACCAAAATGGAGAAAATGAATGGTTACACGCTATTCTTGCAATCACAACGTCGCCATTTTAAGTATCAAAGGCAGTCCTAACTCTCTTCACTGCCATTAGGGTTCTATGCACTGTGAGGTGCTGCCATCTCTGTCACACATTCACAAAGAGTGCACGTGTCCTTTTTTTTTTTAAAAAAAAAAGCAGAAGTTCCTATCCGGTCTTGAACGCACCTCGTATGTCTTTCAGGATAAGGGAAAGTCCCTGGTGAAAACCCTACCCAGGTAACTCACTGTGACCGAGATTCGAACTCGGGACCTCTTGAAGGAGAGGCAGAAACGCTAACATCGCTACCAAAGCGGGCATGTACTGGCCTGAAGAAACACGCACGAGGTAGCCTCTTGTTGGTACAGTTTCCGCTGGCGATCGAGTACAATTTCTTCGCTGGATATGTCTACGAATCATTCTAGAATGTCCTGAAGGCGAGGAGAAGAGAAAGATCTAGAATATTTTGCCGATAGCGTTTCTGTTATTTGCGCAAAGACCGCTACCGCGTCTATTTATCTCTGCTATGGGAAGTGTCCGACGCCAGTACAGTGATAAGTTTGGGCCACAGCCGTTGCATCGCAGTATATGATATGAAATATTATGATTACCTGATCATGTTGTCATACCAGTATTAGGAAGATTAAACAGCAACAGAGGCCAAAGAACAATTGACGAAAGATCGTCATTGTGCTTATCCGAATATTCTCTTTTATATCTGCAAAACATTTATTTGTATAAACTATAATTTAATATACGACGTTGTCACAGTGTATTATATGGCAACACATGCAAAAAAAAAAGCGTTTTATTTTACTCGTAGGATTGCTGTCAAGTCTCGGAAAATCAAACTGCACTTTTAGCACTTGTCATAAATAAGAATTCTAAACAATAGATCCCACTACTGCTTCTATGGTTGTAACAGTAAACAATTCCAGCTCAGTGAGCTTTTAACACTTCCTATAATTAACAGGGTAATATTTAAAGCCATTCGAAGGAAAACAACAACTTCTCGCGAAGTCGAGGTGACTAAAAATTAAGTACATACTCAGACAGAGATCAGCGTGTTTCACAGCAGCGAAATATCTTCCTTTTAACGGTTGTATGTACTTTTCCGTATTAAACTGCTCGGGAAACAATAAATTTCTTGCAATGTGTATCCATAAAAGAAAACTGCCCTTGTACGAACACTGAGCATAAAATAGAAAAGCGGTTTAGAAGTACTTGAATCAAACATTTTTGTACTTCCACTACAGGAACTGCGCTTTTATTGTCCACGCGTTCTTTTCGCGTAGATATTAGTCTTTCCCTGAATGATTTTGGAACAATTATGCCCGATTTCACCAACAAATGTAAAGACTTAACACGAGTTTAGTAATAGTTAATACAAAATTCGCATTTCACCAACAAGTGTTAGCGTAACACTCGTGTTAAATCTCATGTTAAAATAACAAGCCGAATTTCTAATGTTAAGTCCTTAACAATTGTAAATAGTGAAGATGGCAAGCATGAACTTGGCTGTTGATGTCGATTTGCTATATTTAAGACCGTCTAAATGGCACTCATAATAGAGTACGGCCTTTGAGGAGAAATGATTTTGAGGAAATATCCGAAGAAAATTGTTTTACGGAGGTATAGACTGTCGAAACATGTTGACATGAAGGTTACTGCGGAAATACAAGAGAGGTTAGAACATGCATCGAAAGGAATATGACAATCTTGCCTTTGCTTCAAGTATTAATATCTTTGCGATTTTATAATTCACTGAATTATGTGGATAATACACTGTCCACCTGCCGTCTTGAAACGTTCAAGGCACTTGTCCTTCGCACCTCGTTTTAAATTTACGTAATAATGAGTTAGAATATACATCGAAAGGAATATGCCGATCTCGCCTTTGCTTCAAGTATTAATAACTTTGCGATTTTATAATTCACTGAATTATGTGGATAATACATTGTTTACCTCCCGACTTGAAACGTTTAAGGCACTTGTTCTTCGCACCTCCTTTTAAATTTACGTAATACTGACAAGTTGTTTGGTGCTTGTAGTACTGACACATGCATTTGAATTAAATTCGTTTACAATATTTTCCCCGCTACATCTTTCTCTTTTACATTCACTGCATCCGTCCTCTTATTTTCCACTTTATCCTTACACTTCGTCACCATTTAAATTAACAATTCTTTCTCCGTCGATGAGAAATTTGTCTCACGGCTTTTTTATGATTTTGTTCATCCGCCATTTGTGCAGACGAAAACGAAAACAAAAGCGCATCGGAGTACGTTCAGAAAATCATCCATAGCCTTCTATAGCTGTGATATTTCCAAGTTTCTTGATGTTAACACAGGTTTGTTAACATTTTAAGAAAACAGGTTGGTGAAATGCAAGAAATTAAACATTAGTTTTAGAGTTGTGACAATTGTTACGTTACATTTGTTAACGTCGATTTTAACATCTGTTGGTGAAATCGGGCATTAGTATTAATTTGCATAAAAGCCAGTTACTTCATTTGTTAGATAGTCAACATGAAAAATTCAGTGCCATGGCCGGGATTTGAACCACGAATCTCCTGGTTTTCGTCCAGTCGCTCTAACCTATTGAGCTACCATGGCCAACGTGCCGTCCTGACATTAAACACTCCATTTGACTCATATATTTCCCCGGTAGACCACTAGGGGCTCTCGCATCCGAGATACACCGTTGATACATCCGCGATACATCTCTCGGATGCAAGAGTCCCTAGTGGTCTACCGGGGAAATATATGAGTCAAATGGAGTGTTTAATGTCAGGAGGGCACGTTGGCCATGGTAGTTACATGCGTGAGAGCGACTGGTCGGAAACCAGGAGATCCGTGGTTCAAATCCCGGCCATGGCATTGAATTTTTCATGTTGACTCTATCAAAAACCTTAGCCTGTATACGACTAGTATGAAGAAATGATTAATTTCCATCAATTAACTAAAATAATAAGAGTTAAATGATGAAGCCTGGGATTCAAGTACTTAGGCTGGTAAGTCGCCACAAACGGTGTATCTCGGATGCGAGAGCCCCTAGTGGTCTACCGGGGAAATATACGAGTCAAATGGAGAATTTAGTGTCAGAACGGCAAGTTGGCCACGGTAGCTCAATGGGTTAGAGCGACTGGACGAAAATCAGGAGATCCATGGTTCAAATACCCGCCATGGCATTGAATTTTTCATGTTGACTCTAGCCTATATATGGCTAGTATGAAGAAATGATTATTTTCCATCAATTAACTTCATTTGTTTTTTGCATTCTTTGCACCTATCTGAAACCCTTAAAGTATCTATAACACAGTATGAATATTGCGAATGAAGTGCACTTTTAGAACTCTTGTTGATACAAAGGTCTGCGATCGCTTTTACTTGTGAATAGGCTGAAAAGCCAAATAATATAAATATGAAGCCACTCCTTAAGATGCGACGAGAAATATTCCAAGAAATTATCTCATTACGCATTTACCCATTCAACTGAAAATAATCCTTATTACGTTCTCTCCCAAGCACAGTCGAGAGCATGGAATCATGTACAGTAGAATGCACAATAATTTATGTTGGTAAAGAAATATTAAATCACCTCTGTGGGCATACGTACAACAAACCAATTTTGGACCTCCTTGCCGAATCCTCTTCCTGGCGCTGTCCAGTCTAGTCCAGGACTGTTGTGGACAACATTGGAGCTCTGTCTTCCAGAAAACTACTCGTTAACATTAAATACAGAAAACAACTACAGGTAAACCAGGAATGATTCGTACCACTGGAGTACCGGATAGGTAGAGGAAGTATTGACTTGCACAGGAACACACCTTTAGAAAATGATCCTTGTGTTTTGTTTGCGTGTGTGTTTGTGAACAACGTAATTCATAAAATGAAATGTCGAATAAATAATAAATTGGGGGTTACGTTCAGCATATTCCAATTTTCAGATAACTATACCCACTCCAATTTGCACTGTACATGGAAAACGTTCATTGGCTTTGATTTTCTTAAAAACGAAAAAGGATTTTGATTAAAACCCCTACTTTGGAGATATTTGTATGCTAAATAAAATGCATACGTTGAAATTTTCACATACAGCCTCTGAAACCTTCTTCCATCTAAATGACTGTAGGTTAATTTTATGAAAGTGGTAAACACTTAGGATTGACAAATTATTAGATATCTAAAAGACAGATATATCAATAAAGGTAATATTTTATATCAAACACATTTTTGTGGCATTAATATTTTCATTTTTATTGGTTTCAAATCTTAATTTTTAAGTTACCTTTTGATTTTGTGAATCGTTTGTTTATTTTGGGATACCATGGAAACTATGAGATTTCTATTTTATTAAAATAGTTGCTGCATTTTTGAGAAGCTAAAAATGAATACAAAATATTTCATGTAATGAAATGATTGGTAGCGAATATTTTGTTGATAACCTTACTATCGTACTTTTAGATGTAACTGAGCATAAATACTAGTTTTGGTGTCCTCTCAACTATTCATTTTTGGAGTTCTGCTGGTTAATAAATACATAAAAATATCAAACACTTATTTTAAAATACTAATTTCGATTCAAAAGATCTCAAAACATGTATTTCTGGTGAAATCTTGAAAATGAATTTTAATTGCAGTGTAATGCTTCCTCTACTTATTAGATACTTGATAGGGAAAGTAATAAAATAAGCAGCAATCATATAACTAGTTGATCAAAAACAAAATTACTTTACTCACAAGGCATTTCAGTAACAAAACAAAGAAACTTCCCAATAAACAGGAGTTAAAAGTTTACTACTGGCGTGACATCCCTAATAGGGCCAAGGTCTCCCAACCCGGCTGCCGGCCTCAGGCCCACCTATGCACGGCTGAAGTGGACCATCATCCAACCGATACGAGGAGAGGTGATCAGCATCTCGGCATCCCCCAGCCGGAACGTTGGCCGCTTACCCAGCGTAAGCTCTTTACTTTCCTCACGATGCTGAGTGGACACCGGTCCTATAACCGAGACCTAAAATCCGCACCCCATGGTTGCGATGGAACCCCGGCCGCTTTCCCTGGCCAAGGCATGCTGCCTTAGCACGCTACGCCACGGCGCAGGACAATAAACAGAGGTATTCTCTTTCACTGCTTCTGAGTTATTTTCGTGGGGAATTGAGGTAATAAACGGAGAGAAAACCAAATGTATTGGAACCATATCATTTCTCTCCTATTGTGACAAACCATTCTTACAAATCCTTATGCCTGTACGATTACACTTCATTTAAGTGTTCTAGGTCCTAGGGAAAACGGGAACATAGAGACATTTAAATAACAGTCAAATGTTTAAGAGCTAGTTGATATGTTATCACTAGAACACGGATTTTCGCATATTTGCTTGTTTTATTTCTTGATAGTTAAACATATGCATACGATTAATAAGTTCATTCCATATTATAACCAATTTATTACGGAAGTTTTATAGTGCAAATAAATACCTAAGCTGTTAGTACATATTTAGCTAATCTGTGCACATTTATGCATATATTTTACTTTTTCATAAATATTTATACATTTATTTCGCCTCAGCACTTACGGAAGAAAAGAAGTATACGAGAAAGTTCTTCTATTGCTCTGCTTATGTAGGACTCTATTGCTCCGTTTAAGGTCGCCGAAAAACGGGAACGTAGCTATCAACAATGAGCTACAATGCCGCTCGACAACTTAAACTAAATAGCATTCAAAAATCATGCGGTTAACCTTCACAAGTTCGGTACGGCCGTTGCATTATATAGCTAGATTGGTTTGTATTAATATTGCATTAAGGTATCTGCCTCAACAATAAGATATCCAAGAAAGTGTCACTTTAGTTAACCTTTAAACCTGTATTAATATGCCTCAAATCGTAATTTCTTAAGTGTAAGCAGTAGAAAAGGAAATGTTACTATGCCGAGGGAGAAGAATAGTAAAGCCTACTTGATTCGATAGTGGGTTAATGGAAATCCTACTCTTAGCAACAGATGGAAATATAGTATAGTGTTAAAACATTAGGACCGTATTCATAGTCAGACTTGCTCCGGACCAACTTGTTACTTCCGGTAGACTAATGGTGGACCATCTGTTTTCTTATTCATAAACCGGGATTCGCGATAGTCCGTGGACCAAACACATTAGTCTGTCTCAAATTTTGGTCCGCATCCGAGGGGTAGATTAAAGGCGGACTATCTTTACAACATGGACGACAATGAAGTGATGAATGTAGCTGTGGTGTGTAGAATTAGTGAAATAAGACGACCGATAAAACTTATCTACCAAGAATAGAAATTATTACGAAGTACGACGACCTGAACTTTAAAAGCAGATACAGGTTTAGTAAAGCGAACGCCAGAAAGCTGATAGAAATGATTCGTCCTAACCTGTACGTCAAGGACGATAACCGAGGCCTAAGTATTTCAATTGACACTCAAATCCTAAGAGCACTTGGTATTACGGAAGAGGAGGATATCAAGACAACGCTGTTGACCTGCACGATATTAGTCAGGCATTAGTAAGCCGCATTATCAGCAAACTCGTTATAAACCTCCCCCCATGCCTCCTCCTTTCTCATATCTGTATTCGTCGACACGGGTTTATTTATGATGTTCATTCTTTTTTGGACTAGAGAAAACATTGTTCTTCATCTGACCAATTGATACCTCGTTTCGTCATATTATCCATATTTCCAGTACACCAAACTATGTTACCGAACCTCAAACAGCAGCAGCAACCGTCTGAATGATTAAGAAACAGCTGCGAAACTATCACAGAGATTTATAAACTTGTAGGTACACTGTGATTTGTTTAGCACTTTATGGGACTCACATGCGCAGAAGAACCTTTCTACTTCGTGTAACATTTGCTCCGTGCTGGTCCGAGGCCTTTTATGGTCAATGAATACCTAAAAGCTAAACCGCCTTTGGTCCAGACCAAGTTATTCGAAAGATAGTCTACTCTAGACCAAAGTGATATCTATGAATACGGTCCTAAGTTTTATTTTTGTACTTTCAGAATATTTCAAAACTAAATGCGCCTTTCGAGTTAGTGATTGTTGGTTTTATTTAACTAAAATAAACCCATGTTATTTTTATTAAGTTGTTAGATGTCCAAAATAGATGTCCTTTTGCAAAAAATTATAGTTTAAGCATAATCTACAAACAGCTGCTCATAGAAATATAAAAATATTTTCTTCCAGAAAACGGTGAAAAATATTTGTTTATTGCAATAAACACGACTAATACTAAAATAGAATTTACTGTTTGATTAGTGCAAGATTAATAAGTGTGAGAAAGTTGAAGTTATGTATATTATTTTAAATAGATATTACATAGCTTTTAGAGCATATGTAGCAGATTTTCAGTGCATGCATATATTCGTACTCAATAGTACATATAGATCCGAACTATAGTAATGACTCTAAATTTCCATACTCTTCCGATGAAAAGATGGAAAAATAATAACGACAACCTATTTGAAAAAAATTAAGATAATTGAAAAATTCAGATGGATAACAAGGAAAATATCCAAATTGATACACTCAAAAGGTGTTTGGCGTAAATATTTTAACGAGCTATACATTTTTGTATAGCAAGATTTTGTGTAAATGTTTCGGTTTTCCAGTTATGTTGAAGTCACACAAGATGACCAGGATTTCAAATGGATTACCAGAAAATTCAACAAAGGGAAATGTAATTTGTAATGAAAATTTCCTTAAGCATGTGGTAATTTGATCAAAACGTTTATAACTATTTTAGATTTAATCAAACACTTCAAAAATGTGTTATATGTAGAATACTCTGGGATGGAGAACTTTTTTAAAATTTTAGTGAGCTGTTCTTGAAAGTTGCTGGACTTAAATGTTTATTTAACATACAAATTCACGCAGATTTTTTCCTAAAAATACCTTTAACAGCAGTATATTTTCAGTAAAATCTCTGTATGTGAAATTTTCATTCAATGTTACTCGTACACTGTAATTTATGTTGGTAATGAAGTAGCTAAACCATCTGTGCCAAGGCTAATCGGTTTCCCTTTATTGGTTCTGCATCTCAACTTGTTTGTTTTACCCCCCCACTCCGACCTCTGTTCATAGGTTAATGTTTGAATGCAAGACTTCTGACATCAAACCAATATACGACGGACTCAAGCATGAGCTGGTATCGAGCATTGTTGTGAAGCATGCCTTCGAGGCACTCAGGTGAAACGTTTGCGCTGTTCATGTAAACCTGACGTGCATAACCTAATACGTCTGTAGTGGATGTGTATTAAATGATTGGCTCATGCACAGGTGGTATGGAACACAGATGATAAGGTAATTCTTCCAATTAAATTTGAAAGCATTATAGGACCTTTGTGGAGTTATTGGTCTCCCATCAGGCGCCTCTCCCGGTGACGGATAAAGGCTCACCATGTGTAGAAATTTAAATTACACAATGTTGACACAGGAATGGTTGCCTTGTAGTGACTAGTGGTTATTACAAAGACTAGGGAAGGATCCCCTACAGAAAATACTGGTCAATCAGATCTGAGGGTATATTCAACGTCCATGACGTAAAAATGGCAATTGCTAAAGCTAAAAGATGCCAAAGCTAAAGCTAAAAATGGCAATTGCTACTGAATAAATTAGTAAGCTTTATAAACACTGAGAAGGCACGCATTATGGCAATTTTAAACGTGTGAAAGACTTCTGAATTATAATCCAAAGTGCAGAAAGGGGAAAGGAAGGTCTCTAAGCAATGGAGAGGAGCAATTGCAACAGCTATATTTGTTAAGGCTATTGTAGAAGATGAATGGAATGATAAAGTTGGCAATAGAAATGTTGCTTATGCCAGAGGCTATAGCATACTTACATACACACACATACAGGGGCTGTAAATAAATAATACCATATTAATTTTACTAGTAATAGACGGTTCACAGACAATCAATTTGAGACAGAAATCCTATGGACTACAAACAAAACTAGCCTTAAAATTGTATCCTACTTGTCATATCTTCTTTAACCGCAAGTGATGATAAAACAAGTGAACCAATTCGGAGTTTGTATGTTTAGTATAACCGCCATGTTCTGAGTATGTCAAAGCGCATATCTATCACAATTTCGAGTTCGAATCCCTGTGGCCTCTTCTTTTTACATCTTTCCTTACCCAGTTTAGATTGATTTAAGGCAATCATTTGTGTTGTGTTCTAAATTTTCATTTAACCAATGATTTATATTTCAATGTATTTTTACTACCATTTAAACTCTCATGCCATAAGTATATACTGGAAACATAACACATACTGAAATGAATGAAGCTCATTATACAACAATACATTTGAAGAAAACGTAATGCATACACAGAAGAGGAACTGCAAAGTGCCAAGACACGCATGAGGAACAGTTTAAACCGCAATAACTCCAGAGTATTGTAATTTACGCTTACAGGTTTGCGATTTTGCCTTGAGACATCTACCAGAATTTTTTGCCGATAAGGTCAAGATCAACAGGGATGGAACGATTTCACACTACAAGAGCAGTCAGATATGGCAGCCACTGGTCAGAGAAGTCAACAAACAGCAGCTTGTGGTCAACATATGGGTTTTATTGTTTATGATGGGTTATGATGCTTATAAAGCATTTCTGGAAACTCTTTTGGAAGCTTTATATTCGGGCTCAAATTTATTTCCAACACGATGTAGCTCCTACACATTATGCCATAAACGTTCAAAAGCACCCAAATCGGTCTTTCCCAACCGCTAGTGTATTAGGCGTCATGACGCAAAATAAGAACTTTTGCCCTCACATTGCCCCTTACTCGCACTCTATCTCCAATCCCTCTCCAATTTCTCTACCTTTCTATTCTCCCAATTTCCTCCACCAAAATTCTCAAACATCTCCTTTCTTTGCAACTTACACCTATTCATAATCAAAATCAAAAGTAATTCAACAACTAAATATTTGAAGTGGCTCGTTTGTTATTATACACGTTACGGCCAATTATTATCATCACCACTATCACCACCATCACCACCATAATCACCACCATCACCACCATCACCACCATCACCACCATCACCACCATCATCATCATCACCACCATCATCACCATCACCATCACCACCATCACCATCACCACCACCATCATCATCATCATCATCATCACCACTATTATTATTACTATTATTACTACTATTATTATTACTATTACTATTATTATAATTATAATTACTATTACTATTATTATAATTATAATTATTATTATAATAATAATTATTATTATTATAATTATAATTATAATTATAATAATAATTATTATTATTATTATTATTATTATTATTATTATTATTATTATTATTATTATTATTATTATTATTATTATTATTATAATAATAATTATTATTATTATTATTATTATTATTATTATTATTATTATTATAATTATAATAATTATTATTATTATTATTATTATTATTATTATTATTATTATTATTATTATTATTATTATTATTATTATTATTATTATTATTATTATTATTATTATTATTATTATTATTATTATTATTATTATTATTATTATTATTATTATTATTATTATTATTATTATTATTATTATTATTATTATTATTATTATTATTATTATTATTATTATTATTATTATTATTATTATTATTATTATTATTATTATTATTATTATTATTATTATTATTATTATTATTATTATTATTATTATTATTATTATTAATTTCCAAAATTTATATTCTGTAGGGAGGAGGTTTAGGCAGTCAGATATTCTGCCCTTTATTCAAATGATTTTCCTCCATATCAGGAGTTTTCATATATGATTATTCGTGTTCAGGATTGCATGAAGATTCGTTATAAGGGGTGACGGGTAGGATTTATCGTAAACCGTCCTCTCGAACTTGTTGCGCAATTTCATAAGGTGCAGGTAGATGTAAATAAAATTAATGGAGTAGTAATTTATAATAATGCACATGAAACACGCTGCTAAAATCTGGAACCAGTCTACAAATTATGTATTTAAATCACATAAACGTGTAAGTCACCCTCTGTTCCTTTTATATCAAAATAAAATGGATTAATAGAGGCAATTGTATAACAAGAAGGCATTCTTGTTGATTTGAATCGATATGAGTTTAATGGGGCCAGTGATTGATTATATATTGTAAATTAAAAGAAAAGAAATCATAGAAGACTGCTAGAAAAGCTTCTGTACAACCCATTTCAAAAATGTGTAGTCATAGCTTTCTTATAATACATTGCCAGTCATTGACTTTTTGCTTGTAAAATCGAGTTTAACCTTGGGTTTCAAATTCTGCAGGGTAATCAAGATGCACGATATTGTGCAAAAATACTTTCGAATTAATGAAGGCATGATTGTATTTATTTAAATAAAGGCCAAGTTTACTCGATCCCTAGCAATCTCACAGGTTCAACAGAATGGATAACTAACACTATAGTAACACAACTTCACTATTACTTATTTAACTCGAAATCCTTAGGGACCGGTTTCGAAGCAAATTTTACTTCGCTTTTAACCTGTCAGCCTGACACGGTGACACTGACACACTGCCTGGCTGACCTGGACCACTTCCGGAATTTGAAGAACAGCTTCCTACCTTATTGCCATCTACCGGGAACAACACAAACTCATTGATGACATCTACTGGTGGGATATCGAAATTCATCACGCGATCTTTATTTTTTTAAATAAATGTTTTCTTCTAAACCGTTAAACCTCTCGGTTCGTCAAATGTTTCAATAATTTAACTTTCGGGTTTAATTCATGTTTAGATGACCAAAAATGGTCAGCTACTGCTGATTTATCTGTCTGTTTACATTTAATATCTCTGAAATGTTCCGTGGCTCTGGAATCTAAATTATATTTTGTCCTACCAATATAAATCTTATCGCATGCTAAACAGTTAAATTGATATATACCATATTTTTTGTTGTCTGAGATTTTGTCTTTTTTAGAAAATTGCAGTAAATTTTTTATGCTGTATTTATTTTGATTTGCCAATATTATGCCAAATTCTTTGAAAAACTTTTATAATTTTTTATGGGCTCATGGATGATAAGTAGTTTTTGAAACTATAATCATCTTTTACATTTTTTATAATTAAAGTTTTCTAACTTTTAATCGTTTGGGAGATGATTTAATGGTTTTGGAGAAAATATTTATTTTGAAAAGCAAAGATCGCCTGATGAGTTTTGATATCTCACAAGTAGATGTCATCAAAAAGTTTGTGTTGTCCCCGATAGATGGCAGTAAGTTAGTGACCTATTCTTCAAATTCTGGAACTAGTCAAGGTCAGCCAAGCAGTGTGTCATTGTCACCATGTTAGGCTGACTGGTTGAAATTGAAGTAAAATTTTCTTCGAAACCGTTCCCTAAGGATTGCGAATAAGAAGAAATAATGATGTTGTATTATTATAGTGTTGGCTATTCTCAATATATAGTTTGCTTCACTGTCAACAGGTTCAGTATTTTACATAATCTCTTAGTTTTACTTACATCCCTACTTATCTCATATGTCAGGTGTTGTTTCATCATTTAGTATTTCTGTTCTATTGGTTTCCAGTGTCTTTCACCCTACGTTTAAGTAATTATAATGGATCACGGGGAATTCCTCCATCCCTCCGTACCTCGACATCTTGCAAAAGATAAAGTAAAGTGTGAGTGCTTGTTTAATAAGTGCCGTGTGAGTGCTTTTCAATAAGTGTTATGCCTGATTGCATACATTACACAATACTCTACTCATATTTTGGTTTAGACTGTTACGGCAATGATATATTTTCCATATTGATAGTTGATTTTACCTGGCAATATCACAAACGCACTTTTCATTCTTTCCTCACACACTCCACCTAATTCCCTGACCCGCCTCACAATTTCAACCCATCTTTCTATGGGAAGTGATAACAGTAGAAATAATGCTTTTCATACACGTACTCACTATTGCATTTAAACAGAAAGTTTAATATAGCTCGAAATATGTATGTGATGTGGTATCAAGTAAACCTTTTAAGACAGGTGCTACCGTAAACAGCGTAGGAAAGCCTGTTACACCAGACTGTCTGTTACACGAGAATCTTAGGTACCTACGTTAAGCTCTCGGAGATGAACCCAGATGCTGTCAGGAATGCCAGTATGGCATGAGAGGAGGATTTGCTAACAGTATGACATCTACATGCTCCCTGGTGACAAACTTCCTTGCTAAGAGCTAAACGCTTCGGGAAACAAATGCAAAGCAAACACTAGACTGTTTTCCTAACATCTCCTGGAATTCATTCCATGAGATGTAGTTGCGATCTAAGTAAGTTATGATTGGAAACTAACGTTATGAGAGAAGTTATGTCATTTAGAGAAACAGCTTGAGATTACTTTGAAATAAAACGATTTTTCTTTTCCTACAACTGACCTATTCCTATAGTCAGAGGCAAGATTTTGTGGTGACAATTATTTATAAAATTCGCATTAATAATTTTAATTGGTGGTATTTTGTGGTTTTTTGCCATAAATTCGCATTAATTTTGCAAAAATTTTCGAGGAGAATTAATGAGTAATGACATGGTTGAAATGAAACGTAACAGGTAAGTAGAGTAGCAGAACTATTAACACCCCCTTTTTTCCAAATTAAAATACTTTATTTGAAATCAGCAGAATGTAGGTAACATGAATAAATTCAAATATCACACATCAGACATCTTCAAACTGCAGCATATAACAAGTTGTGATGTTTTCGCTTTTCATACTTTTTCTTTTGTCTGTCACAACTAAGTTATCTCTGCCAGCGTTTTACATCTGCAACCAAAGACACTGAAGAGACTTTTTACAAAATTGTGGTAAGAATCAGCTTTTGCCTTCAATGCCAAGAGTTCTGTTACTACATCTAATCTATTATCGATAACGCCATGGGCTGGCTGCTCAACAATGTCACAAAGCTCTTTGTAGCAAAGAAGAAAATCAGAATCACAAGTAATACACCACTGGTTTCAAATGTTGACCAAATACAAATGTTTAGAAAATGGCAAAAAGAAGTCACAAATGTATACAACTTTTGTGATTTTCTTATTTGGCAAGTGCTGGGTTGTTTCACAATGTTGGTAGTTTAATTGTATTCATATCACACCCATTTATAATGCAGTTGAGGGACTATGGAAATGAATATGCAAAGAAATTCTTTATTTTGTTGCAGTTGTACAATACTCTATGCAAAGAAATTCTTTATTTTGTTGCAGTTATACAACACTCTGTAGGCTTTTGTTCCAAAGCACAATAGCTTCATTTAATTTATATTGTTTTACGTATTAAATATAACTCAAAGTTACCATGATATAAGTTAAACACGAATTATGTATCCAAAGAGAACATAACATGTTCGTATGTTTTGGAAAAAATTTGTAATAACTATGATACTTTGATACATACATAGTAATTATAACTTGCGCGACATCTACTAACGTCTACGTGTGCTTAGTGTTTCATAACTCTTCTACCGTGTGCCGCTGTAATCGCAGTCACTCTGTAAACGGGCAGAACATTTGAACAGCAGGTTTGCATCTCGCAAATTCTTCTCTTTTTTCATGTTAGAATCACGAACATACATAGTAGGTAAGGAGGGGATTGCTTTCCATCCAAAAATTAAATGTCGAGGTTACTTTGTAAAATATACTGCGGTAGTATCTGAATATAAAAAGAACTAAAAAGATTTTGAACCAAAAGTCAAACCAGGAAAGTCGGTTAGATATCAAACTGTAGATACGTTCAACATTTTCAGGCTGACACGCGAAACTTTTCTAGAAAATCTCACAATACATCACAACTAAATAAATGCAGTTTTGATGCTGTAGAAATCAGTTTGAATGACTTTAGTTCAAGTATGCTATTATGATTGTTATTATGATTAATAAAGTGCTCAATTCAAGATGTCAGTGCTAAATTTTCTAACAATGTCTTCCGAAGTCCTCTTCATTCTCAATGATTTTGTATAACTGGTAAGCTGTAAGAGAAAATCTATTACTATTCCTGAAAATTTAAAGATAAAGGGATGGGTCAAAAGATTACGCAAGACTAAAACCCAAAATAGAATTAACATTAAAGTTAGAGTTAAAAATACGTAAAACGCGAATTAGTAAAAGTCTTACTAAATCAAATTAATAAATACAGTCTAAAGTCCAACAATGAACAGAGGTCAGAGTTGCTATAGCCGCAGCTAATCTGAGTACTAGTAATGAAATTAAACATTTATTATACAATATAAATAATAAATATAATTTTATCTTAAAACATTCAGGCAATAGCTAGATCTTCTATTTGAGTTAATATTCCGACATTATACGATTTCATTTTCTGATAATAAATAACTAAACAATTAAGTGTAACATATGCTTATATATAACATAAAGACAAATATAACATGACCTAAAACTACAAACCGATACAAAGCAAATTTAGTTGTTTAAATGCTGACATTACATGATTTAAATCTTGTTTTAGTAACTAGACTAGAAGGCCAAAACAGATTATCTAAAACTTTTATGGTTATATCATCAGTTTCTTTTGCCATAAAGGCGTTCAGTTTAGACAGTCATACGGTAGCAAACTTTTAGATTCTCCTCTACTGCTTCTCTAACACTGGGATCCATGATATGATGTACAAGTGCACTTACTCTGTTTCAAAAGTGACCACCCTCTAATATTTCACATATGGCTCTCAGCTATTAATTCGGGATACAATAAGATGAACCACAGGTTTTTCGTTTAGATTGAAATTATAATATTGTTTCTGCTATCATAGTAAAATTTTCAGAAACAATTTTTCTCTGTACCTTCACAGTATTGCAGGGCTTGGCATCGAAAAAATGATCATTCAACAAATTTTGCTCAGGAACTGAAAGCTTTTCTTTTTCAGAAAATAAATGGACAATTGCATCAAAATAGCTGGCAATGTAAATTCTGAATAAAACCAGCTAGACGAGTGTGTTAGTACACGCAATTGGATCAGTTTAGCTTCCAAATCTGTGTGGTCCTCAGTGAGGTATTGTTTGTATTCAGTTTTTAATTTTCGGGTATTTTGGAACACATTTTTAAACTCTGAGAGACAATATTTTCATGTTAATGTAATGTTTGAGAGTATCTTCCAAGAATGTGCTTAGTCAGCACAATAGGAGTGTTTTGCTGTATACGGTGTGCTATCCAATAAATAACGTTAGTTAGCATACGTCAAACATCAGTATTAGGGACCAGCCGGGTGCTGTGGTGTCAATTTATTATAGAACCGTGATACCGAAATTAAAGGGTGCAATAAGTGAAGAATCGTGTTGGATTTCAAAGAAATCATGCATCTCTGTTACAACACATGCAGGGGCAGGTAGTTGAGTCGTGTAAGAAAAAGGCACGGGGGAAACAGAATGTTCAGTGGGTAGCACTTGACTCCGTTTACATAGTTATTGTTCGGACCCTTAATAATGGCATGGCCGAGACTAATAATCACAATGCACAAAGCGGTCACAACCCTTTGAATCCTTTGGGTGAATAAAGAGCGATTTCGAGACCTGAAAGTGACAGACACATGCAGCTGTGCACAGTGAGGCACACAGTCCGCAGCTGGCAGCCGATTAAGACGGTCATCTGCTTCTGTCTTTGTCAAAGGCAGATCAGAAGTGACAAGAGAAGATATTTGTCGGTTCATATGTACGTGAAGTTAAGTTTTATGGAGTAATAAGCATACGGTAACTCTATACATTGATATATCGGTACCCTTGGTCGCCAACTTTAAGCTTGATATGACGATAAAAAGGAGCAGTCATTAAACCAGTTTGAAACGGGCATTCTAGTGTCATAAGAACCATCCTTACACACATGCTTATCTACACATAACCTGAGAGTATCTCATTGCTCTACCCTTAGCTACCTCTAAGCTTAATTGTTATTTCAGTGCACATGATTATGTCACTGTATTGACCCTGTTAAGTTTTATATTTTATCTTGGTTTCCTTAAGTAAATAAACATTTTTTTCACGACTTCTAGCTTATTGATATGAAGGCATAAATGTTAAATTAGAGTTATATTTATGTAATTTATAATAAGTGTAAGTGTTTCTATGCAGACTAAAATGGATATAAATTTTCTCATTTGTCGCCAAAAACACATTATTCGGTAAAAAGGAAAAATTCGCGAAAATTCGCGAAAAATCGTTAAAAACAAAAGCTCTTACCTATGCTTATAGTAAATAAGGAAAATACTGTCTATCTTTTAACATTTCAACATTTAAATCCCATCTCTTTCTTTCTCTTCCTTCTATGTGTATTTCTAACGACATGTTGATATACACTTCTTTTGGTGAAATAAGGTACTTTTTATAATTAGGTAAAACGTACAAAAATAAAGAAAATAAACACCATTTATGTTAAACAACTGTCATTTAGCCACAATTTTTTTCATTCATTTTAATTATTTTGCACACTAGTGAAAGGTTAGCGATGCAGATGTATTTAGACGATCAGGTCATTAGTTTTCGTCATCAAACGGTTCGCAGTCAAGGCTGGAATTCCAGATATTTTTTCATGTTGGCAGTTCTAAAGAACGGGAAAGGACAGGAAAAACTTCCTTCCTCTCGGCGATACGAATACCAAGGCGCTGCAATTGTGCGAACATCGTCTTGGCATTCCAACAATAGAGCAGACTGCCGCCTCCACAGTTGATCGACATGCACTGTACCACTGTGAAATAAGTGAACTGTGAGCTCATTAAAATGTCTTAGGGCAACAATGATTTATGCAAAATGCGTCGCGCCAAAATTGTTTTCCTCTCAGGCACGCAGTTCAGTTTGCCGCGGGTTTGAATGTCCACATTGTAATAACAAACCTGCGTCATATCTATATATAAAATATGTGTATACATGTACATATGCATAGTCTAAAAAAAACACTAAACGGATCGTAATGACGCTTTGGATATTTAAAACCACTCTGCCATATAACGGACAAAGGCTATAAATGCATTTTAAATTAAATTTACAATTTATATAATTATTAAACAAAATTTACGAGTGTGCAATGGATTAGAACACACTGGATATATAAGTTGGCCTACTTTTAAAGAAGAAGAAGACTAGCCGTTCATGATGCCGCAGAATAGAAAATTGTTATTATGCCACAAAAGCTGCATTTTTTTTTTTTAAATTTTACGTCCTCCAACGTTAAGTCATATCGGACGGTGAGTGAAATGTGTGTAATGATACTCAAATGTGTCCAAGGTCCATGGAGCTTAGAGCTACCCGACATTCGTCTGTATGGATAAGGGAAACCCCCAGAAAAAACCTTATCCAGGTAACTCACCCTGACCGAGATTCGAACTCGGGACCTCTTGAACGTGAGGCAGACATGCTACCATATACGCACAAAAACTGCATGTAAATGACAACAATTTCATGGGTATTTCATTCTATTTCCGTTTCTCTGATACTTCTTTAGTTCATTTTCATTTCACTAACGTTCAAAAGTATTATACAGATATAATAACTTGTAACAAAAAAACTTCACTTATCTTAAACAAATGATGTTGTTTTTTCTTAAGATAACTAAAGCTTTTTGTTTCGAGTAGTTATATTTGTATAATACTTATTTCTTCACTGTAACTAGATCCATTTCTACGTAATTATTAGTTTACAAACCATATTAACCAACTCTGAAATTACTGAACTATCTCTTCAAGACTACTCCATTGTCTAAAACCATTGTGCATACAAAGTAATATGCAGTAGGGTAGAGCGGGTCTATTCTGCTCATTTAAAATTTATGGTGTTACAAAATCAATAAGAAACAGTTTTATGTTAAACATAGAGCAGAACAGTCTTTATTAATTCATTAAATCGTACAGATGTTATAAACACACATATGTTATATGCTATAGTTGTGATCAAATAAAACAGCGAATGCTGCACAGAAAAGAAATCTCAGAATTAACGGGGCTATTACTCCCGGCCCTGGGACTATAACCGCGTACAGTACTTTTGCATTTTAATGAAATGTATTTGCCACAGATGAACTTCTTACCAACTGCACCAACGCACACTTCGTGAAACCCATAGTCCACATTTCTGGCATTTGATCCAATCTTGGTTGCTGATTTCGGAGAATAAAACTTTAGGGGAAAGTAGCCTAATACAGAGTGGTGCACAATTGGGGTTAGCGTGATATTTCAGCTGCATAGTGCTGAACCTTGATAGAAATGTCATGGACTAAGAGATGTGTGTAGTGTTTAACGCCCGCTTTCACTACATACGGCACCGCAGGCGGTGACACCGATGATACATGAGATGAAGATGGAGCACCGGTGGAATGAAATGGATGGGGAAACCGGAGGTCCCGGAGAAAACCCGCCCCAGCGCCGTGTTGTCCACCACGAATCTCGCTTTGCGGTCGCCTGGGATCGAACCCGGGCCGCCTTGGTGAGAGCCAAGCGGTCTAACCACTGAGCCTCGGCGCGGCCTGGACTAAGAGAGTTTTGGCGACTAAGAATCCTGCGTTTACGTCATGGCATTCCTGCTTGAGATCGCGTCACGGTGAGCTGACGAAGTATGTTTGCTCCTTGAAGTTATTTGCTGCTGTTGACATATGCATTTAAAAATATAATAAGTTATTTATTGTTTTAAACACAACTTTACTGAAGTTATAGTATTAAGATCAAACTATCTTTCGACGCTTAGTCCTCTGCCTTAGTACAATTAAAAGTGGTGAGTTCCCTATTATGGGGTACTATGGACAGCTTAATTAGGCGTACCCCATATTAGGACCTACTATTATACTTTTAATATTCATGCTAGAAACTAAATTTCTACTGCCAGGAAATCGAAACATGGCTGAACAATCATATTGGTCGAACGGTTCCAGATTATCAGATAGGGGATCTCTTTGGAAAAACATTTCTTCGTGCAACCACTGCAGAAACTGCTAGTAGTGAATTCCGAAAAACGGGAATATATGCATTCAACCCCAAAATTTTCAGATCACAATACTTTACAATTCATGAAAATGAAACGTGCAATGAACACGATGAAGCTTCTGAATCTAAAAGTGTGCCACATGTGACAGATCCACCTACTTCCCAGAGGAGACTGATCCTGCGGACAGACACTAGCCCAATCCCAACACTGAAGCAGAAGGTAAGTTCATCAAAACAAGCCAAATGCATCTTGAGCTGGGACATCTTGTGTAATTACAAGCTCGCCATATAAAGCTCAGCTCACAGAAAAGAAGTCAAAGAAGGCGGACAAGACTCCACCAAAAGCCAGATAGATGGACCTTAGCATTGCAAACCAAGGCGGCAAAGAAAACCAGAAAACGAAGGAAGTGCATTGCTGAATCTTCGTTCTCCGAAGACCAAGACGACTTTGTGCCTTTGGAATGAAAGAGGGTGACGAAGACGACCGACGACGACGACGACGACGATGGTGATGATGATGCGGAGTGCTTGTATTGTGCAGGCTTGAGGGAGAAACATGGATAAGGTGCTGCAAATGTTTCAACTGGGTATACACGGTTTGTGCAGGTGATAGTTCCAATAGATTCTGTTCTGAAAAGTGTGTGAGAAAAGGAAATAAATAAAAAAGACCTGTCTGGTAATTAGGCACCAAAACAGGATAGAAAGTCGGGATATGAATCTTGGAGTTTCACTTCGGGTATCAAAAAATCATAATTAATACAGACATTAAGTAATGTGAACGTTTGTATTTATAATGCTCTAGATTAACACCAGAAAATATATCCCATATTAGGAACCTCTACCACCCTATATTAGGAATCACATCTTTGTATTTTAAAGAATTGCATTTTATTTGTATAACAGTGTATTTTAGCTCCATTATTACATTCTATAAGAGAGGTAAATAGTTGGAGTATACAAATATATTATTTATAGACACTAACCTGTGTCATTATTGCTCATATAACAAAAAGGAAAATGTATCCCATATTTAATCCACAAAATTCACATGGTGCATCTTCCTCATCACTGTTTTCTATTTGGACTAGAACCAAATCATCACTTGACTCACTATTCCCACAATTTAGTTTTACAGTCTGTCTACGCTTTGCTTTCTTTTTGCTCCGGTGTACATCCAAAGCCTCTTGCTGCCAAGTATCTTAACCTAGAAACTAAATCTTTCTCCTTCTCCAACTGATTTGTACACTTCTCCTAATGCCTCTTGACGTTGACATGCATGAACATGATCCTTGAGTGTAGACTAAGGCACTCTGAAAAGGCCCGCTGCTCCTTTCATACATCGCCGTTTAATACGCTTGTAACAGAATTCAATGTCATGTCGGCACGTTGGCCATAGTATCTCAAGGGTTAGAGTGGCTGGACGTCAACCAGAAGATCCCGAAGATCAAACCCCGGCTATGGCATTGAATTTTGCAGTCTGCCTCTACCTTTCTATAGATAAAAATAGTTTGTATAGTGCGATCCAAATAAAACTGAACCATTTCAATAGGCCATAACTTTTGAACCAATAATAGGACACACGTGCACATTTGGGAGAATATAACACTCCATTGGGAGATTACATTACACTATTTACATATCAGAGAAAATGTTGGAAGTGTCCTCCACCAGCAACTATCCTTGGTCTCACTTTCTTTGATACTACTGTAGACACCGAAGTTTATATGGGTATCTTCAACACATTTGTGGAACAGCTGGATGATATCGAATTGAGAGAAGGTTATTTCCAGAAAGTCGGAGCGACATGCCCTATATCTAATAACACCATGGAACTTCTAACCAGTTTCTTTTATAATCGAATAATCTTAAAAGGTCTGTGGCCCTCCAGAGTCCCTGACCTAACTTCACTGGAGTTTATTCTTGTGGTGTATCTAGAAATAGAGTGTACAAGAATAGGCCACGGATAATTGATGTTCTCTAGGAATCCATTCGAACCGAAATAAGTAACAATGGCGAGCATACTCTCCGTAGAACTTCAGATAATATGGTGAGACGAGTGCAAACATGTAGAGATGCTGTTGGAGGACACTTCCAACATTTTCGCTGTGATGTACCGAAATAGTGTAAGGTAATCTCCCAGTTGTGTATTATATTCTCCCAGAGTTTCACGTGTGTCCTGTTATTGATTCAAAAGTTATGGCCTCTTGAAATGGTTCAGTTTTATATGGATCGCACTATATAAGAAGGACTAGAGAAACTAATGTGAGTGCTTTTAGATTTTCAGTTTCTGTACGGAAAGTACAAAGTGATTTACACGGAACAAAAGTACTTTTTCATTTCATCTTTCTTTCTTTGTACCTTTCTTTTACCTTATTCGGCTAGAAATTCGGACACTGCCCCGAATTTAATCCTACATTGAGCCCCATATTGAGCATTTCGTTTCCTTGCCGCCAGATGTGCAGATGTTTATACTTATTACTTACTTCTTAATGCTGGGTTTTATGACTGACAGCTGTTGTCGACATTTCGTTTTAATATTGTAATATAAAATTAACGCCCCTTCCCTCTGAAGTAATACAACTTCAATTGTAGCGTACGACGGGGCAATAAGGACGAATTTAATGTTCACAACATCCCTAAACTGGCGACAGCTAATTCTGTGTGATGATCTACACTGCCCACTGTTGATGTGGACCTCCGGGAAGCTGAATTCATCATTGCAAATTATGAAGGCATTTGACTGTAGAAGATCGAATACATCCACTCACTGTGGGTACAAAGCCTTCATTTATAGCTTTATATGATGGCTTTATTGGTCCATTATTTGCAGGTAACAGATGTGAACAGAAGAGTGAAGTATTGTCGTCGGCTTCAAGCGTTCTTTTTACAAATTGTTGGCAAGCTGTTCATCAGCTGGCGTACACATGAAGCACGGTACAAGTCTAAGGTCATTCATGAAGCACGTAGTGAATAATGAAACAATCCTTTCCTATAAGACTGTGAAAACAGCTGAAGTACCAACTAGTTTCCATGTATTTGTTCAACAACTTGACAACGTAGAGCTGGGTCATGGGTACTTACAAAATGGTGGTCATACCGTACACGTAACCGAACCAAACCATGAAGTTGATTGAAAGTTTCTTTAACGAGCTGTCAAGAACCTGTGGCCACTAAGATCACACTTGACAATAACGAGTCTTCTTCCAATGGGGTTATATAAAAGACCGTTTACGCCATTCGCCCCCATATATTGCACAACATTACACAGAAGATTTATGGTATTATCACAGCTCTCCAACGAACGGGCCATTACATGAAACGATGTGCTGAATTATGACTTATTCAGGATGGAGGCCATTTTCAATATTTTCTGCAGGCTTAAAAATCTCCCAAGGATGATCCAATTTTAAGATATAATAACTTGTGACCAGAAAACAATAAATAATCTGGAACAAGGAGGGAATGGAAATGAAAGAATAGAAGAAGAAGAAGAAGAAGAAGAAGAAGAAGAAGAAGATGAAGAAGAAGAAGAAGAAGAAGAAGAAGAGCCGGATATTTGGGATGTTAGAATAGCAATACAGAACTTGAAGAATAATAAAACACCAGGAGAAGATGACATAATTGCTGAGCTAATTAAATATGGTGGAAATGGAATTATGAAAGCAATACATAAGTTAATAATAGAAATATGGAGGAAAGAACAGATGCCTGAAAGTTGGAAGACAGGCGTAATATGCCCAATATACAAAAGGGGTAATAAATATCAATGTCATAATTATAGGGGAATTTCATTACTCAATGTAGTATATAAAATATTTTCAAGTATTTTAAATGATAAAGCTAAAAAGCAATTGGAAAGTGTATTAGGTGAGTACCAATGTGGATTTAGAAGTGAAAAGAGCACAATAGACCAGATATTTGTAATAAGACAAATAATGGAAAAATTCTACGAGCATGGTATAGACCTACACTTCCTGTTTATTGACTTCAAGCATGCATTTGATTCAATCGATAGAGGAGCCCTCTATAAAACTCTGCAATATTTTAAAATGTAACCAAAAATAATAAGGCTAATAAAAATGACAATGGAAAATACAAAAGCCAAAGTGAAAGTAATGAATAAAATGAGTCCAGATTTTGATTATAATGCAGAAGTAAGACAACGTGATGGACTGTCTACAACTCTATTCAACCTAGCCCTGCACAGAGCAATAGAAAAACTTGATTCTAAAGGTACGATATTCTTTAAGTCCAGTCAAATATGTGCATATGCAGATGACGTAGTGATCGTGACAAGAGACAAAAAAACGTTAGTTGAAGTTTATGAAGAATTAGAAAGAAGTTCTAAAGAAATAGGATTAGAAGTAAAGGAGAAAAAAACTACATACATAAAAATGACAGCAGATAAAAGTAAAAGAATAATTTCAAATCTGGTAGTTAGAGACAAAACATTTGAAAGGTTATCCAAATTTAAATATTTAGGAGCACTTGTAAACAATGATAATAATTTAAACGAGTGCATGAAAGAAAGAATCCAAAGTAGAAATGCAGCATATTATGCAAATTTATCACTATTAAAAATAGGTTTATTAGTAGAGGGACAAAATACAAGATTTATAAAACCATGACAAGACCAATAGTAACATACGCTGCTGAAACTTGGACCCTAAACAATGGAGATGAAGAAATACTTCGAAGATTTGAAAGGAAAATATTAAGACGAATCTTTGGACCTGTAAAAGATAAAGATCAATGGAGAATAAGATGTAATCATGAAATAGAAGAATTAATAAATAAGCAAGATATTGTGAAATTTATAAAAGCACAAAGGATAAGATGGCTAGGGCATATAGAGAGAATGACGGAAGATAGAATGCCAAAAAAATATTGAAAGGAAGATTGTATAATAGAAGGAAAAAAGGAAGACCGAGAACAAGGTGGTTAGATGATGTAATGGAGGAGCTAAGAACGATCGGAATCAGAGGCTGGAAGAGTAAAGCGGAAGACAGAGATGTGTGGAGGAGGATCGTGCAGGAGGCCAAAGCCCACCAAGGGCTGAAGAGACAGTAGAGAAGAACTTGTGGCCAGTATCAAAGCTCTTATTAACGTTATTTGTAAGATAATTCATGACAAAAATTAGAGGTGTCATTCAAATATCTTAAACAAGTTTTAAATAAATTGAATCTAACCGGTTTTCGATAATTAAAAATAATGAATATTTTTTATGTAAACAGAAGTGTGATTAGGAACACTTCCTTGATATTTCTTGTGTTTCATTATTATTTTCAATGTTCGTCCTTCAACGTAACTCATATCGCACAACGAATCAAATGATATCGAGTTCCATACAGCTTACCGATACTGCACATTCATCTTTCAGAATAGGGGAAAACCTGGAGAAAGAAATATCATACGTAATCTCACGAGTGGCTTTGAATAAATCTAGGGAAGTTCAAAACCACGATTTGCATTTGTAGAGACTACTTCACGAATAAAAAAAGTTGTTAAAATCAATAAAACAAGTTATCTGATTCCCTAAATCTCACATGATTAGCACATGAATGAAGCTTAACCTCACTAGTCACGGTATACAGGATTAACAGTTCGTACAGGCCATGCACAAGTTAACACTGGTAAAAGCAACTTTGGTCTTAAGGGGCTGATTGATTACAAGAAAATCATAAAGTAACATAACATCTATTTTCAGACAACAAACTTCATTTACTTTAAACTGCAATAGAGTTGCAATTATTCAAGTTGAATGTTCATTTTGTGTATGAGAGCAACATGTTACATGTTAGCGCTTCAATCTCGCCCTTGTCTTCACTTCTCATGTAATCGTTATACCCAACAATAAAGGAACATGTGATAATTACTGAGCGATAATAAATTGTGCAATGTACAATAATCGATTAAGAGAACAGCGATTGGTCGGTATTTGACGAATCCTAGTTCTTGATTGGTCTATACGAGTATAGTGACATATATGTAAAATAGTCCCGGTAATTTGCCATGATCGAGATTCGAACTCGGGACCTATCGTAAGGCTACTATCACATTGTAGAGGCGGGCCATTTTTTTCATTGTTGTCAGTGAACCCATACAGGATATTTCAGAACGACACCGAACAACAGCCCGTCATGCCATGCTATGCCATGTGGTGCTGACTGGCTGTATATAGCCAGAAGGTTTTTGCTGAGTGCCCACCCGATAAGGGTTATACCGCAGGTAAGGTAGATTTCGGGATATTGTAGGGTGAAATGTGGCTTTTTAGAATGGTGTTATTTATGAGGTTACAAGATGTACCTGGGGGTTGAAGGACAGGATGCAACACCTTGTACCCTGGTGTTTTTATTTGTTTTTACTTTGGGGAATAATTTTGATGCCAAGCAGCTTGGAAGGATTATGTGGAGCTCAGCTTTAGCTGCTATTCGGATTAGCTCCTGGGTTATCTCGGATGCCCGCAAGCCATGCGTGGTAACCGGTGCTGTCTAGAACGGCGTATAGTGGGGTCATAATCTCCCAAGGATCTGACAAGGGCGCTTCTGTGGTTGGGTAAGCTTGCGTATAATTTTGATGCCCGGCGCCTAATTACATCGTCCACGTATGGAAGACTCGAGGCCTCGTGAAGCAACCTGGTAGGAAACTAACGTCCCACAGTCAGTCCTCTATTCTGTGCGCGTTGGAGACATGCTTGCCAGCTGTCTGCGGCCATGCCCCAGATCTCGCAGGCGTAAATCATAACCGAGATTACCAGCGTTCGGAAGAGGTATAACTTCATGCCAACTGACATCGTGGTTGACCCCAGCATTGAATAGAGGGAAGCAATTGCTCCCTGTACTTTCGCCGCTCAGTCCCTAGTGTGTTGGCGAAAAGGTAGACCCCTGTCTAAGTTAACACCTAGGTACTGGACAGAGTTAGTCCACTCTATCCTTCGACCTCGGTAGCTGAACTTGGGGCAGTCTGCGGGGGTGTGTCGCTTTGTAAAAAGTATGGCCTGGCTTTTGTCCGGATTAACGGACATCCGCCAACGCCTACACCACTGCTGTGTGAAACGGAGATGTCTTTGTAAGGGGTTGAAGGCTCTGGGGATGTGTTTGTCTTTGCGGAACAGAAGCACGTCGTCAGCGTATACGACAGTCCGTGTTGTAGCTGTTTGTAAACATACCGGCATACTCCGCAGTAGCTTGCTACTATTAAGAGTTTCTTTGTCTTATGAAACCGTAATAAAAAACCCTTTGCTTTATTATTGCCTATGATTCTTTAATGTGTTCCAAAATTCTGTTATAGCAGTCCATGATGGCAAATAAGCTGGTGGACTTATGCAACTTATGCCTTTTATAGGGAAGTTAATGTTAGTGAGGTTGAGAAAGGAAGCATTAAATGATAAACAGAACAGTAAACAACATCAAATAATTGTAGATAAATTAACCAAAACTAAATTGCTTACACATTGAGACGAGCAATTTATTTCACATGTTTGATAATACTAACTAATGCATTTGTAACTGAAGAGGAAGCAGTTAATATTTACAGTAAATGGTTGAAAGTATTGTACAATTAAAGTGATAACAAAGTGTTCTGAAGTTAAACAAATAAATATTATCATTAATAAAATATTTTTACAATTAAAATTTTAATGAAACTAAATTAATCGTTGAACTCAGTTCAGCTCTTCCATCCATTAAGACCATATCCGTCATTTCGACGTTCGTATAGCGCTCCATATTGCTTGGATATACCTTTTAAGTACGCGCAAAATCCTACCTGTTAGGATGGAATGTGTAGTTTTACACTGAAGAGCTACCTTGCAACTGTCCGAGTTAATAGTCGACTTATGCACAAATACCTGCCCTTTGCCCCATTACCTGAAAGGTAGGCTAGGGTCACTGATAACGAGCAAAGAGTAATGTTTTTGTTTTCGCGGCCGGTGCGTCCCAATAACAACTTTTGAGGTTCACAAACCAGTGATTCCTACGCTGCCTAATCACAAAATAATGTAATATTTAATGCTGTATAAAATTATACCTAAGAGAACTTCGAAGCTGCGACACCGAAATTTGGACTTGTTAAGCTTTAAAATACGCAACGGCTATAATCGTTCGGTGTCGTTTTGAAACAACCTATATATGAAGTTTGGTATTAATCTACTTTTCACTTTCGAATTATGGTTTTAACACACACACACACACACACACACACACACACGCACGCACACACGCATACACGCACACTCACGTATACAGACATTTTCCTAAAATGCTGTTTGAATTGAGAAAGCTTCAACAGTACCTCATTGTTTACTCTAGGCAAGTAAGAGAGGACGTAGGCCTTTGAATGAACAACTTCCAAAACGACAATAAAGGTAACTTTACGTAGGTCTCTGATGTTATACACGAGAGTTACATAAAACATGGCTTTATCTTCGTGCCACAATTGAACATTAAACTGTAAAACAAATTACTTCCAGGAGGAAAGCTTCCAAATGCTGTAGAAGCCTATACATGTAGTGTTTCCAAAATGAACCAGCTCGACCTCATTAGCCCTAATAACATCTCAAAACAACCGCTCTCCTCCCTTGTTTTCTTCCTGAGCTACGGTGCTGTAGGAACTAACACAATAAAACTGCCAGTGTTCAAGATGCTTTCCTTAGCCTGCTTATTTCTTAAAGAAACAAAATACACTTACTTGAAATCTCGACCGGTGAACAAAATGTACCTGAAATAAAGAATATTGTTAATGCTTGCGCTCTAGAGTTTTGTCTTTAAGTATTCTCATTAGTATTCCTATAGATTAAAATTTACTACGTCAGAATTAGTGTTATACTGACGTAATATTTTAAATTTTTGTGGCTTACACTGTCAACTCAGTTAATTCTCATTTATCTGATTCAGTTCAAATTTTCTGTATTACTTGAATTTGTTTACGACATACCGGTGTAATGGAATAAGTACAAGCAACATCTTCATTCGGATGGTTTTTCCTCTGGGAGAGTCACACACCCTACCTCCTCTAAGTAGCCGCACGTTTTAGCAATCCTCATAAACTCGTTCGGAGAACAGTCTTTTTTGTCACACCAGAAACGCAATCACTAGTTCACTTATTCACTGACTTACCCTTACAGAGCCGCTGGAGCAGAACACATTGTAACGTGCTGGATGGGGAGAGAAGGAAAACCTAGAATATTCTTCTTATCTATCAATTGGTCCTCTGTACTGAATGACTGATAAAGCATCTACTTATATCGTTATTTGTCCGGGAAAACCTCTGTCTTAATTTGGCCATAGTAGCTCCGTGGCGATGTATTTATATTATTTTTGTCAACATTATTTTTACAAATGTGCAACATATTTAGTTTAATAGCAGTACTGAATATACTTTAAAATTATTAAGAAACTTTATTTATAATAATATTATGCTTTTAGGTTCTTTCTTCATTTGTTTATTAACCTGTTTCTTTGACAAATGAGATATACTCAGCTGCTTATGAAGAGATACACTGTAAGACGTACAATTCTTGAAAAGGTATCTGACAAAACAGATGGAAAAATTTAAAGATTTTCTTAAAAAGAAAGGATGATATTAAATGACGTTACTTTAATTATGATATAGAATTATAGAAAAAACACTCGGAATAGAGTAGGGGGAGGAGTGCAACACGGATAACCAATTTTAGTTATTTTATTCAAGCTTTTTTGAAAAGAGTTGCTGACGAAATGCTTCAAAAAGAGAAAAGATGACTGTTAGTATAAGAAAAAATAATTATATACCTCTACGTTTAGAGCTGTACCAAGTGTATAACTGTAATGCGTGGGATTCTTGTTTTCATCCTAATGCCTGCTCTTTTATTTCTCAGCGACAGCTTGTTTTCACCATAGAATACTGAAATATTGTTTCCATATATTCAATATTTCTTGCTTAATTCTGAAGTGTTCCCAGGTAAAAACATATTGTGAGAATAGAATAATTATCAAGGGAGATTCTTACGCGGTTATGTTTGAGTCAGTGCAAACATCGTCCTCCCTTGCAGTTGTTTTTGTTTTATAGATTTTCCTCAGTGGTAATAACTGGCAAATGTCGGGAAGAAACTGAATTTAAAGCCGGAATGCTTCCTTCCCCAATTATATGAGCAGATCAAATATAAATGGGAATTATTTTTTAAATTTATTTTATAAAAAAAAATGCTCATATACAGATTAGTTTTCTGCATAGTGTCCTGCCTTCAATACACATTTTGTCCATTGGCTTGGCCAGTTTTTTATGCCATCCTTATCGAAAGAAGGACGCTTACGGAGCCAGTTGTGCAAGAACTCTTCTCCATTTGCGTCATCATCAAAGCGCTGTGTTCAAGAGGTCCCAAGTTTGAATCTCGCTCAGGGTGAGCTACCTGGATAAGGTTTTCTCCAGGGTTTTCCCTTATCCTTAAAGACGAATGTCGGGTAGCTCTAAGCTCCATGGACCCTGGATACATTTGAGCATCATTTCAGCCATCTCATTCACCGTCCGATATGACTTAAAGTTGGAGGAAGTAAAATTACAAAAAAAAAAAAAAAAAAAAAAAAAAAAAAAAAAAAAAAAAAAAAAAAAAAAAAAAAAGCACTGTCCTCCTAGGTCCTGTATGAGTGGTCCAAACAAATAGCAGTCGCAGAGTGATAAATCTGGACTGTAAAGAGTGTGTTCCAGAAGTGTCCAAAGCATTTTCTGCAGTTTTTTCCGTGTTAAAGTGACAGTATGTGGCCTCGAATTGTCATGGAGAAGAATGGCTTTTCGTAGCGGTTGTCGGCGTCGCTTGTTGCGATAAGCTTTTTCTGCATCCAAAATGTGACAGTAATAATCAGCAATAATTGTCCTTTGTTCGTGAAGAAAATCCACCAATAAACCGCCAGCGGAGTCCCAGAAAACGGTTGCAAGCGCCCTTCCATCAGAAGGACGTGTACCGAACTTGACCGGATCTGCTTCGTCTTATCGCCGCCACTCCATGCTTGCTTTGACTCTAGGGTGTGATACCGAAATTATTGTTTGCAGGAGCAAAGAATAATGATAGACGTAAAAGGAATGTTGATTCTTTGTGAGACCAAGCCCCAAGGCCAGTTTAGTTGGGGAAACTGTTTATAACAATGCCATGAATGAAAGGAACAGTGACCTTAGAAGGTTTCTAAAGGAATTGTCACTTGACATACATGAATAGGGTATTCTTCGAATCGTTTACAATGGCGACCAAAACAGCCACAAAAGGACTTTGTTTAAAAAGGAATTTGGAGAGTGAAAGTGATATATAAAGATACACACGCGCGCAAAGGTGGTCAGGAGACTCTTCGGCTTGCCGCCGATGAAGGCGGGTGCGCGGCTAGAAAGACATCATAAACATTTATCCGGCGTGTAGCCGATATCGGGAAGAGTCAGACGTGAAGCCAAGGAGAGCGGTCAACTTGTTCGGTCTTGAATATTCGTCAGGTCATCAAAATTTATCGAGAAATATAATTAGCATTCAGTCACTATAAACCGTGATTGGTAACCCTCGGTCGGCAGCTTCCATTTCGAGGTTTGAAATAAGAAGCAGTGAATAAATAATTTGTAAACGGGCATTCCAGTGTTGTAAATTTCCTTCTCACACACATCCACGCATACCCTGAGAGAAACCTCATTGCTCGCCGACTTCTGTGTTCGCCATTATATTATATTTGCATCAAATTGGCGTTCCAACGTGGAACCTGTGTACACCCATAAGCAATACGGTTTCAAATTGGCGCCCAACGTGGGGCTTGTGTACACCTATAAGCAATACTGCTTCAAACTGGCGCCCAACGTGGGGCTCGTTACGAGGAGGAGGTTCGGCCCGATAGGAGAAGGACGTTCGACAACAGGAGGAGGTTCAACCCGAGAAGGAGGTTCAACCCAACAAGGAGTTTCAACCCGACGACGAGGTTCAACAAGAGAAGCAGATTCATCCCGAGAAGGAGGTTCAACCTAGAAGGAGTGTGAACCCGACGACGAGGTTCAACAGATGAAGGTGGTTCGACAGGAGGACGGTCGACCCATCAAGAAATCCGTCAACAGTACGACTGTAAAGAAGAAAGGAGGCCGGCATCGTCATCAGTGACATCATCAGGAGCCAGTAAAAACAATCAAAGGTACAAAGTGATAAATTATATACTAGACTATAGTGAATTTATTTGAGGAGTGAAAAACAAGAGTTTAAGTAAAATTTGTAGAAAACATGGAAGTTCGAGAGGTTTATGGTAATAACAGTAGGCAGGGAGTAGTTGAAGTAGCAGAGCGGGATAGAACTGTAACAAATAACGTAAAAGTGGAAATAAATATGTTAGAGGAAATTAGAAAAATGTTCGCAAGTTTAAGTAAAAAGATAGCTGATGATACTCAAAGTTTAATAAAAGAGATGAAGGATAATAATCAAAGTTTAAAAAAGATAGAAGGAAAGATAGAAAGTGGTTTTCAGAAGTTAGAGGCAGGACAAATAGAACTAGGAAAGAAGTTAGACAATCAACAACAGTCGTTAGAAAATTTCAGGAAAGTTAGTCAGGAAGTAGAGAACGTAAGAGAAGAAGCTGATCAGGTAACAGACAATGTAGAAAAAAATGTTAGTGAGGAGACGGAGAATGCTGAAAATGAAGTTATGAATCTAACTAATGAAAGGTTAGATAGTGAAAACAGAAAACTTGGGGAGGAAATAGTACAGAAATTAGACGAAGAATTAGGAATGGCTAGAGAAGAGTTAGGAGAAACTAGGAGTAGACTAGAAGTATCAGAGAGGGAAAATAGAATACAGACGAGGAATTTGGAGAAAATCACAAATGAAATGAACGAGTTAGCAATGGAGATCACGGTGACAAAGGAAACTGAAATTTTGAATCTAGTTAATGAAAGGACAGATAGCGAAAACAGAAAACTGAGGGAGGAAATCGTACAGAAAGTAGATAAAGAAAGACAAATAGCTAGAAAAGAGTTAGAAGAAACTAGGAGTAGACTAGAAGGATCAGAATGGGAAAACAGAAAACCGACGAGGTATTTGGAGGAAACCAAAAATCAAATGAATGAGGTAGCAATAGATATCATGGCGACGAAAGAAACATTGAAAAGCATTCAAAATACAGGGATAAACGAAACAGAAATATTAAAATATTTCGGGCAAGGGGCACAGTTCCATCAGAATATGCCTAAGAAAGATAGAAAAAAATATCGATGTCCGATATCTAAGCTAAATGTGGAAAAATCATGGGGATGTATAATAAATAAGTCCTTTATACATGGAAAAGTCCGCAAAATTCTGTTGTATTTTCGAAGTACGTTGTGGGATGATGAATTTTCTTGTAAATGGTAGGAACTTAGGCTAAAGTGTTTAAAATTGCCATAACAAATTGTAAAAGGAGAAGAAACAAACTTGTAAAATGTATAGGCTAAGTATAAATAGTGTAGTGTAAAATGTATAGGTTAAGTGTAAACAGTGTTGTGACAGTGCAGTGAAACTTAAAACTAAACAAGAAAAGAAAAATATAGTAATGAAAATTAGAACACTTAAAGACTTTTGAAAATAATATTTATATAGAATCATAAAGAAGTATTCGGAAATGTATATAAAAAAATTAACCAGTTAAAAAAATATCAGAACAATGAAAGACTTTTGAAAAGAATATTTATATAGAATCAAGAAGAAGAACTCAGAAATGTTGTATACAAATATAATCTTATTAATGTACAATTGGTTTAAACATAAGAGTGTATATTTAGGAATTGTTTCAAGTGTAACAACAACATGAAGTAATTTTAAGTAGATCAGATGAAAAAAAAAAAAAAAAAAAAAGATGTAGATTGAAATATTTTCTGAGTAATAGTTTAAAGTTGAAAATTGCAGAACAGAATGTTAGTAAATTTTAAATGAACTGTTGTTAAGTAACCAGGTGAATAATTTTTAGCAAATGTCATGTAAGAAAAAAAAAAATAATGTTGTGAAAAGAAATTGTAAAATGAATTGGAAGTTGCTGACAAAGGTCTAATATTTTGCGTTATATTCGGGCAAGACATATATATTATTTCATTATGGGATAATAAAACAATATCTATGGGGGCATTTGATACCGAAATTATTGTTTGCAGGAGCAAAGAATAATGATAGACGTAAAAGGAATGTTGATTCTTTGTGAGACCAAGCCCCAAGGCCAGTTTAGTTGGGGAAACTGTTTATAACAATGCCATGAATGAAAGGAACAGTGACCTTAGAAGGTTTCTAAAGGAATTGTCACTTGACATACATGAATAGGGTATTCTTCGAATCGTTTACAATGGCGACCAAAACAGCCACAAAAGGACTTTGTTTAAAAAGGAATTTGGAGAGTGAAAGTGATATATAAAGATACACACGCGCGCAAAGGTGGTCAGCACTCTTCGGCTTGTCGCCGATGAAGGCGGGTGCGCTGCTAGAAAGACATATTAAACATTTATCCGGCGTGTAGCCGATATTAGGGAAGAGTCAGACGTGAAGCCCAGGAGAGCGGTCAACTTGTTCGATCTTGAATATTTGTCAGGTCATCAAAATTTATCGAGAGATATAATTAGCATTCAGTCACTATAAACCGTGATTGGTAACCCTCGGTCGGCAGCTTCCATTTCGAGGTTTGAAATAAGAAGCAGTGAATAAATAATTTGTAAACGGGCATTCCAGTGTTGTAAATTTCCTTCTCACACACATCCACGCATACCCTGAGAGAAACCTCATTGCTCGCCGACTTCTGTGTTCGCCATTATATTATATTTGCATCAAATTGGCGTTCCAACGTGGAACTTGTGTACACCTATAAGCAATACTGCTTCAGGTGTAATGATGCACCCAAGTTTTATTACAAATCACAATGCGATTCCAGATATCTTCTCCGTCCTCTTCCTAGCGATGCAGGTGTCTCTGACAAACTTCCTGGCATAACGTCTTTGTTCCTTGTTGAGGGACAAGGAACCTACCTGGAAGACAATTTTCTGTAATGGAGTTTATCTCGGATAATTATTTGAACACTTCCGTAACTTGTTTCAATGCTTCTCTTCTCGCCACAAAATTTTAACTCAATCATAGCTTTTCCTCCCCAAACTGTGCGCGGAGCTGTCTCAAATTTCCCGATGGTTTGGTGGTTTTTTTTTTTTTTTTTTTTTTTTTTTTTTTTTTTTTGAAGAAATCGAAGGATGATGTGTTGCGAAACAGACGCGTGCACCTCTTACACACTCATAGCTTCCTGACGCAGCTACTTTCTCCGCGGTACGTGCGCGCGCAATATCTCGAGATACCCCCCCCCCCCCCCCATCAGCATACTGACAAAGTCTCTCCTCAAAATTATTACCAACAGCTGCATTATATTAAAATTCCCGTTTATATTTGATCTGCCCAAGTATTATTAGTATTATATTAGAGTTGATGTTTTCTTCCGTAGAGCACCAGGTCCCCTTCCTTTGAAATTGATTGTCTCCCCTCTTTAAACATTTTAAACCGCCTTCGAGCTGTGCTGTAGGGAAGAACAGACTCTCCATAGGCCTCCTGTAACATTGTATAGGCCTCAACAGAAGATCTGTTGAGTCGAAAGTAGAATTTCAAAGCCACATATTGTTCCTCGCGTGTTACCTCCATTGCAGCGGTAGGGGATACTGAAGATGACTGAACTTCCCTGGTTCTCACAGGCGGGAACCAGGAGTGCTCACAATGAAACTAATACGGCGTGTTTGTTTCACATTAAGTTAACAGAATATAATAAGATTGAATTTTAGTGCTAAAATTTATGGCCGTAAAAAATTGTGATCATTCTTTATTTAACAGCCCTTGTACAATATAATATCGTCTAACATTTAGAGCGACTTGATACGCGCATATAAATTTAATGATGAGGTTGCAATAAAATTACTAGTATATAGGAAACAAATATAGATCACAACTATGCCTCTACGAACCTTACATTTTAATATCAAAATAGGTATCTGCTTAGCGAAAACTGGCAGCGAACAAACGCAGAGAAGACTTCCGTTAGAAAATCCCTTTCTAATTTTTAACAGCGAAGAAAGCGAACTCAGAAATGTGTGCACTAGAACTGGCAAAGTATAACTCAACGAGCCAGTCAACTCCGCTCGAGGCTACATAAAACATACGTATAATAAATATCACATATATAAGTGGTGCATATGATTGCTCAACTGCAATGCCTAAATTAATGGAAATTGTTAGCTAAACTGATTCAAAGTTTTGAAAATTCTGTTCGATGAGCACGAAAACTACTATAAAGCAAAACATAGTATTCTTATAAGATTAGAAAGGCACATAACAATATATACGAGATTGGTAAAAGACATCATGTGAATGTATCACATCGCTTTTGTACCAGAGTAAACTTAACCGTGCATATGTTCTGATAATGAGTTTATTTATATTTCTAAACTTCGAAGTTCTAAGTTTAAGTCAGCTTCGAAAGTTCACATGGTATTTTTATGATAGTTACATTATACCTATGGATAAATTTATGGAAAAGACCATGTACTGAATACAAAACATACAGTTATATGAATTACATTCCATCATCTTGAGAAATATGACTTATTAGGTAAATTAAACAGAGAAATTATGTTCTTGCATGCAGAAAGCTACACACTTACTTATGTACTTATGTACTTTTATTTCCCGACAAAGATGTCATAAATTTTTATTCATATTGGAAAACTTACGATGATGCCTTTTGAACATATGAAACTGTGCCAAAAATATTGGCAATATATTCAAACATAAAAATACCATGATGCTCCAAAACTAAAAATATATTTCATCAAAACGACGAAGAACCAAGATGTATCTATATCACGTGACTGATGACGTAATGACGAAGATATTTATGAGCCAGTTTGGAATGCGCTTTGCTTTCTCGCTCTCTCTTGTTTTGCTCCACATTCCGGAAAGGATAGCAACTTTTTCCATTAAAACTTTCTGCCATGATCGAATAGTTCCAAATACAGAAACTAAGAGAACTTTAGAAAGGTTGTGCTCCCCGACCAACACAAAAACCTCCCTTCTGTCATCTCCTATTATGAGGCACAAGTCTTATAGCGGACAACAAAACTGTAGGCAAGGTTTCTGTCCTGCATTCAAGAAGAGAGAAGATATATATCACGTGTAGGGCTACTTCAATGACTTCGCAATCGGAACTTATGCAACAGGTCACTGTGACAAAAATGTGTGCTTCCATGACGAAGAGCACAGAATGAGACAGTTTTCACAGTACCATACTTGCATTATCCATGAGTTGGATGTATTTAGTACAATATTAGCATTATAAATTATAAGAGCCAAGTAATCAAATAATTTTATATATACAACATAATTTTTTCATGTAAAAGGTAGGTTTGATCTGGGAATATTTCATAAAAACCTTTTTGTTGCATCTTGGCAAGATTCAGAATTGCACGTGTTTTCTTAAGATGATTTTTAATTATATTAATGTGAAATAAAGGTTTTGAGTTGAATGAAATACTTTCTCTAGCTGCAGAAGAATGGAAATTACGTACACCCAAGAATACTTTTACGGTACCTATAGGATCATAGTTCTGGCGTTCAAAATAAATTGCAACTGTTAAAATCAAATCTACACTTTATGTGAAAGCCCACTTTACCGGCACCTTCCTTAGTTTATCGGACAATGTAAACAGAATCTCGTGTAAATGTATGACATCACTGTCTGTTTTGCCTTGTAACTCTATGCAGATGAAAAATATAGTTTGAATATACTTTTTAACACTTTACATTTAATTCAATATATATAAAGCTTTACATTAATTAGTATTTTATTTGATATAGTAAGCGTAATTTATATGTATTAATCAGAGTGCATGCTGCGCTTACGTAGTTTAAAAGCAGAAGGAAGGTAGAGAATCAGTTTAAACATGGCTGAAATGAAATGAGTAGTGTTTAACGCCTGCTTTTATTACATACGGCACCGTAGGCGGACACTGATGATACACGAGATGAAGATGGAGCACCGGTGGAATGAGATGGCGGGGGAAACCGGAGATCCCGGAGAAAACCCGCCCCAGCGCCTTGTTGTCCACCACAAATCTCACTGCTTCCGTGCCATATGTAAAATATCACATAGGGTAAACCGTTCAAAAGGGGTGAAAAACAAATTATATTAAACGTGTTTCGCAATGGAGAACATTAATCTTTTAGCAGAATAAACTGTGTTTCTGCAATAAGTATTAATACTCTTGCAAACCTGTTAATACGATAGCGTGACTTGTGCACATAAAGAAACTGATAAAGATAGCACGGAGATAAAGGTCTGCCGAAACAAATAAACTGAGATAAATGGAAAATTCTAGTGACATCTTGATTGATAGAGGACATTCGGTTTCCTGTTTGTTTTAGAACAGTCTAGAATTATCAATGGAGGTATATATAACAGATAGCGACATGCCAGCGAGCAGTCATAAACCGAGTTGTAAACAAAGTCGTAACGAGAGCTGTAATTGAAACTGGTGTGTTTTGAAAGTGGGCTCTTTGTTGTGGTCGACGACTGTGTATGTGACGTAATTCTGTAAGGATTAAGCAGAGTGTATTTCTACGGAAATAAAGAACATTTTGAATATCTGCCAATTGCACTTTTAATTCTACGAAACCACAAAGTCACAATACCCCCCCAGAAAAACATGGAAAAAAAAGGCAGTTGTGCAAGGCGAATATGGTAATTTCTTAAAAGTGCTATTTGTCGCAAGGTTCATAGATTCTTTGAAGGAAACAAGCTACCACACTTAAAAAAGTGCTTCAAACATTAAACAATGATCCCGATTAGCGAGCTTCGAAACATGCGCTGACACACCATTCTTCGCAACGTAGGTTTTGAACTTGCGAACAGAAACTGAAGAACTATAATTCTGAGCGTGAAGATATATTGTTGTGGCCAAGGAATTATCAAAGAAAAATTTGCAAGTGGAAGTTAGTTGGTTAGTTACCAACACTGCCCACATAACTTCCATGTGGGGTAAGCTCTCCCAACCACCTGGGCACCCAGAGGGCGGGCCCATTACCTCCAATGGTAGGGTGGTAGTGAAGATGACGGTGAGGCGAGAGGAACTACACTTATACCGTGGACTCCGAACCACGTTGGGCGTAGGGGATACTTCGAATGTGCTAAACAGAGTTGAAGGCGTGTATAGGGCTGACTTAAAGTCGCCAACCCCAGTGCCGGGAATCGAACTTCGGACACTTTCCACAGGAACCGCCAACGAAACCACTGCTCTACCTCGGAAGTGGAAGGCGATTAAGGAATTCGTCCATTGTAAGGTTCCAATCAGCTACGTAAAATATTTTTTTCAGTTGCATACCAGTAGAACTTTAAATCATTGCGAAAGTGGCTTCGTGCATTATTCCGCAGAAGGAACCGTGCCTTAATTTTTAATTTATATATGAGGTTCAGTTATGTGAAGAAATCAAATATATGAGTAATTTTTGCAAGCATTCAACTCTGCATAGAAGTGGTGGTCTTTGTTGCGTAAGCCAACTTTTCAGCTGGGGTTACCCAGATGTTGACCTCAACTCCACCCCGTTTCCGTTGGATGATCGCTCACCGCTACCTTGCGTATGTGGGCGTGAGGCTGGCAGTCTGGTTGTCAGGCTTTGGCGCACTAGAGATGTTTGTCTACGGTTTTTTAACTCCCATTTAAATAGATTGTACACCCGCTTACCGTACGAATGCAGGCTCCTTGAGTAACTACGACTTCTCTGCATCCGAGCTGTGCTGCATTTTGGATTTTCGTCAGCTCGTTATTTCACCGGATATGCAACCTCGTTACTCTCAGCCACCACCAGCAAGTTTCGCTGCCTAACGCTAGGAAGCGTCAGTGTCGCCACAGAAGGAGCAAAGTCTGACATTTTAATAGCTCAACCACCGGGAGGGACAGGCTCCGACGTTTCCTCGGAAGGTCGAGGACAAGTATTTCACTTCAGGTTATGCATATGGCGCAGTGAACTTCCCGCCTTATTCGACGGTCTATTCGCAGGAACACTGGAGACAACATATTTGGCTTCGCTTCACAAGTTTCGGACACTCCTTATCAAAAATTTTGTTCCAAATTTTTGCCCTGTGTTTCTCGCGTAAATAACTATAAATTTACATATAGTTAGTGAACAAAAAGCATAAAAAGAAATTATAAAGACGCACTGTGATCAGTGGCAAGGAAAATATGTACATTGTTATATTTGGAAATTGTTACGCTTGAAAGTTTCTGAATATAAAGAGATTTTTTTGAAAAGGAATAAGTATATTTTTGTGCCTTTTCTTTAGCAATCCTTCCAGGACCTTTCACATAGTGTTTTATTACTATTAATATCTGTAGGAAACGGTACAATTGAAAAAGACTATCTAAGGTTCATTTCTAGCTAACGTAAAATAAATGTATCGACAGTTCCGTGAAGGAAATGTATCAGCACTGTTTAGTCATAGTCTAAATTTTCATTTAGATAAACTTAATGTAAAACCCTTAAAGAATTTAACATAATAAAACTTCAGTATCTAGTTCACATAACTCCCCAAAGCAACCAAAACTGTTTTGTCTTATAGTTTTACTTCTCTATAGGTTCTAAGGAAGGTACAAATATTTCCAGAAGTTCTGTCACATGTTTCTAGATCAAATGGTGCAGAAAGGACAAGATGACGTTACAGACTCTAGTGGGGAAACAAAGGCTTGAAGTATAAGCCCTGAGAGCGACTGCGATGATGAAGATGATGGTTACATTATATTTACTAATGCTTGATCCGGACGTGTAAAATCCGCACTATATGCACCATAATACTGCGATGAATCACAGAGGGAGCATTGCAAATGCACAAAACATAGTGTATGTTTACCGCTAATGCTTGTGTTACGTTACCGCAGAGCTTGATAAATCATATGCGGCGCATTTAAATAAAGCATACATATATCTCACCTGCAAACTGTACACTTGTAGTGGTTTAGTAAATATCGTAATTCTCTTCAAGCAATTCACCACTTTACAGCTAGTCGACAAAGGAAAGCGAATGAAAGAAGAGAGAGTGCTAAACGATATGTGTATTTCATTATTCTAATGTATTGCAAGAGGTCCGTATTCCCACTTTTCTTAATCTCCCTGACACTACTCACGCTGTCTCTTTTATTCCCATGTTCTCGTTTCTTCCATTCAGAAAAGAGAATTTATTTATGAGGACGCTTCATGCTGCACACTTTTTTATTTATCGTTTCGACTGCTGCACGAACTTTGACTTATGAAAAGAAAGACAAATAACTTTCAGAAATGTACAAGGAAGAATTGTGGACAAAGGAACCAAATTTTATTTTTCTACTATCTATACAAAGAGGTTAAGCATTTGATTTCATTCAAAGATATAAGATGTCTTGGAAATATATGCCTTGTAGCTTCCATGAATCCCCCCCCCCCACTTAAAAAATAAATTAGAAAATAGGTCTTTAGGCTGCGCCGTGACTGAAAAGTTAGACCGCTGGGCTCTCACCAAGGCGGCCCGGGTTCGATCCCAGGCGACCGTAAAGTGAGATTTGTGGTGGAAAACACGGCGCTGGAACGGATTTTCTCCGGGATCTCCGGTTTCTCCCGCCAACTCATTCCACCGGTGCTCCATCTTCATCAATGTTACCGCCTGCAGTACCGTATGTAGTAAACGCATGCGTTAAACACTACAGATTTATGTCCTCGTGCATTTTAACAGCATAATTAAAAAACAAAGAGACGCTAAATACAAAACCTTCAAGAATGGAACAAATACTTTTTGGAAAATTTTGATTCTCTCAAATACTGATGTAATAATATCACCGATGGCATTGTTATGCTGCCGCAATAAGCCGGAGCTGGGCGCGTGGACAGGAGAGAGAGACAGAGAGAGAGAGAGGTTCCAGAGCACTCGGACTATTGTTGTTGTCGAGAAATTTTTTCGGAAGGTCTTTGGCGTTCTAGAAAAAAATGAATGAGAGGTATAAATACCGGCAAAGTGTTAGAAGCAGTAGTTGTGTGGTGGTCATTGCGACAGTCGACGTTTAAAGTGTAGCGCACTGACTTTTTTTTCATTTATTTACGTGCGGTGGAGCACCGAGTCAACCATGAGGACAGCTGATTGTTCATTTCACGTCTTTTTACTGCAATACAGGGTGTTCTAAATTACTGCAGACCAGACCTGTGATTCTACGTAACCCTCACGGTCAGAATCATTTTAACTAGAACTTTAAGATATTCATTAAGATGTTTTCATACCGAGAGGGTAGCTCAGACGATTTCGTCTGTAGTCCACATTCGGAGCACCAAATAAGATTCCTGCGGCCGATCTACCTGGCCCATTGGGTTTTAAGGATTTTTTTTTTCCGGATCGCTAGGCGAATACCGTGTACGTTAATTATATCTCCGGAATTGCTGTCCCTCCATTATCCTTTCTCTCGGAATAACATGGCAGGCTCTGAGTAAAATTGCCTCCTCTTTTAGGACGGTCTCCGAGTCGGCTGAAGCCATTTCCGAATCGTAGTCGGGTGACGCGTGGGTTGTGCAGGCTTGCCGGAGTGTTTCCAACTGGTAAAGCGTAGGGACCCTGCTCTCTGCATTCTCAGGGCTCCTTGGGGCGGCAGCCCTTTGTCTCCTCTCATCTCATCCTTCCTACCGGGGATGTCCCAATAGATCAAGACTGGTCGTAGTGCTGAATCCCCTCTATATCATAAACCAATCCAAGTTATTTTGCATGACAGATGAAATCTACTTATATCTTGAATTTTCTGGGAATTATATTTGAAGCTTTTTTCAGTCGAATGGCTTTTGTTTAACAAATAAATGTTAAGAGATAGACAAAGTCTACATAAATATTATATTCTCCTTATGTCAAATAATTCTAAATGATTCTTTCTGTATTTCCGAAATATTCCCAGTTTGAATTCTGTAGTTTTTTTTAAATAGGCAGTCATTATGGTTTTCTTATTATTTTCCCTAGTCATATTGTCGCCAGGCACTGTTGAGCCGTGGTCGGCGCATGCCAAAGGGACAATAAGAGCTGCCAGTGCTTGGGCGCAGCGCCAATCACTTGCCGAGAGAGAGAGCAACAGAGCGAGAAAGAGTCAGAGATCGATTCATTGGTTTCTCGCTGCACCCCGAAAGGCCTTGAAGTTTCTGGAACAATGAGTGGAGATATAAAAGAAGCCGCGGCTAGCCAGCCGGGCTAGAGTCGAGAACTGATAATCGTGCGTGTATAGTGATTTGAAAGTGAATTCTTTTATTACGACCTTGAAGGTTTCGTTTGTGAATGTTACGTCATTTTGCTGCCCAGGGCTGTGCAAAAGTGTCTTTCTAAGGAATTCCATTGTTTCCATTGTTTTGTAATGTAGTGCGCAATTAAACTATTTTTACAAATGTTTCTTTCGATTAACACAATACATGCCTCCCTTAGATAGTTTTGTTTATGTGTTGCTTAAATTCTTAAAATGGTCCAGTTATTTTATAATTGAAAATAATGCTACTATTTTCTGCAACTGGTGCAAGTACGTTACAAAAACTGTAAAACCGATCTGAATTATTTGCATTGAGACCGTTACTATAGCTATATTCGGAATACATTATTCAATATACGACAGTTTGGAGGAAGTTGCTTTAATTTTAATGTAATATCACAGTTCAGAACTCCTACGCCTAAACCTTTGTACCTAAAGTACACAAAAGTACCATTTTTCCCTCTTTTTTTTTCAGTATCACTATCCTAACATTACCTCTACTCGTTTTCCAATTATTACTGACAGGATATGGTATTCAAGAGCCAATTCGTTTTCCAGTTTAATGATTGTGTTTGGACCGAAGTACACGATTAACTGAGAGGTAACACTATACCTCCCCTTTTCTATCCCCACCTTTCTCTGCCGTGGACCACGAGAAAGCGTTTTGTTGCAGTGATATCCAAAGTTCGATCTTTGGCTGTGGGCCTTCATTTCTCTCGTGTGTCCATATTACTCCAGTCTTTTTCTTCGGTTTTTCCTCTTGGTCAACTCGCCACTTATGCACGTTCATTCTAAAGGCGACCCTTGAGTTATTCCTGCCAATGTTAAATTATATTTTACTTCAATAATCAATTTCATAGGCCCAAATGACCTTGTTGTCGACGGGCCCTAAAACACCACACCACACACTCCATTTCATAGTGTGTATTTGTTTTTTCTTCAATTTTCTTCAAACTCCGTAATCTGTTTTGTGACCCTATTTGAAGTTAATAGTTTAAAATGTATATAAAATTTTAATCCTCTTTCCTAAAGTCACTGTGGATGTCGGTATATTATTTTTCATTTACTTTTACTTTTAAATTTGTATCCTTCACTATTACTTGTGGACCTCTAATTTTTCTAATAATTTTCGTTATTCTTTTTCTTTTTTCTATATTTTCGATGTCTACTCTTCTGTTCAACATTAATGTTTCTGCTCTATAGAGGCACTTTGGTTTAATTACAGTGTTATAGTGTCTTAATTTTGTATATTTAGATATGCATTTCTTATTATATACCTATGTTTTGAGTAAGCTGATAGGCTATTTCCATTATCAGTACCGGCTTTTGTTTGCTTTAGTTTCCATTCCATTTTTCCCGAATAATTTTCCCCAATATATTTAAATTGTGGAACTCGTTTAATTTTTCAATATTTGGTTCCATATTTTGGGCTTGTATTGCACGAAATATATTCAGTTTTTCTAAGGATATCTGAAGATCTGCTTCCTCTGCAGTTTCTTATAATAATTAAATCTGTTTTTGACTGTTATGACGTAACGGGTTAAGATTGCTAGATCATTTATTGTTGTTGATTCAGAAGAAATCATACATTTTGTTTCCGGTGAACTCTCGATATCTGTCCAACTTCTTTGATGTCATATAACACCTATATCTATCACGTACACCAATGCGCATAAAAGTGACCCAATATCCCATATCTCAGTGGTGTTTTCCCCCGGTAAGACTTACAACTTTGACTCCTTATCAGTTCCTCATATACCTAAGCTAAAAGCAATCCAGAGCCACAAAAAGAAGTAATTAAGGAACTTATACGGAATATGAAATAAAAGGTAGGTTTGAATACCACCTGGTAAATAGTAGGTAAGCTGCCCTCTGCACTGTAGTGACTCCTTCGGTCCTCCGCCCTCGTCTCCTCTCATCTCATTCTCATTTGCGGTGATGCCTCACAGGTTTCGGTGCTGAATACCCTCCGTAGAAAACCTAATATTAATGCTTGGATATATAAAGAATTTCAGCAACATTGGAACAAATACGAATAATTCCACCCCCTGTAGTAAGGGGAGAATTTATTTTCGTTTGTCGTTAAATGTCGACAGCTACAGCTTTCCTTGGTGATATGGAGGCAAAAACAAAAGGATTATGTTTATTTCTGCTTTCTTTTATTTTATTCCATTTTATATTTGAGTATGGATGGCTGAGATGCTCAAAGCTAGAGCATGTGCTCGCATCCTCTATAAGCTATTTTTGTCCCACCGGTTACCAGTGATATAATTCCATGGTTAAAATTAGTAGAAAGAATACTTATTCTTGTTAACGCCAAAATTAGGCAATGAAAGACAGGCCTACTAGCCAGAGGCTTTCATTTCCTCTACGTAAGTATGACACCACAGTGTCCTTTCTGGAACTCAGTAAGCTGGCGTAAGAGGATTATTCTTGGGAGAGCGGTTGGAAGTCAGTGATCTAAACTTCTTTCTTGCTTGGGTTCAGCACCACTGGTAGATATTGAAGGAACCATTGGCTTACTGATACTTCACCAGTGAGAATATGTAGCATTTAAGGTTAATATTCGACAGTTTGGCCATCTTTGGGAGAAAGAAAGAATCCAGCCAATACAATGACTCAAAATTATGCTCCTGGAACAGAACAGTTCAAGCTGGCATAGCGTGGGTCTAAATTTGACATTACTCGCCACTTTTCATGCACGTCAGTATACATAGCACAAATAGAATGCGTCTCGAAGTATATTACAGAACACTTTATTATAGTAGTTAAGGTGACACGTTTCTTCATGTTTCCTCAAAGGAGAAAATGAAAACCGGAATGAAAGAACGAAAGAACAGAAAATGAATAAAAAATAAAGGAACATCTTTAGGCATCTGTGCATCTAAAGGTTGACGTAGCGAGGTGTCGCGCAGTGTCAACGAGAATTTCAGACAATATCTTTGGAAGGCGACGATTTCGCACATCAGGTTGTGACAGCTGGGAATACCGGTGCCTTCATTAACATGGCACTTCAGCTCTTAGTCCAAAGAGTACAGTAACGTTAACAAATCTGTTGCTCTGTTATGTTTCTTTCACGAATCTTTCTAACAAAATATTTTTCTATTGTTCTCCTTTAGAGAAAACATAGCATGGTATCGCAAAATTTGATACTATAACGTATTTCACTGGAAACAGATTTTGGGAGTACCATATTTTAAGAAAGATCTGACAGATGCATTAAAGCACAAATGACACGTGTATAAAATATTCTTATTAGCTCTTAATATTCTATCTACTTCATACTAATAGAGATAAATATGGAATTTACTATGCTCCCAATGCCCGTTTACATGGTTATAGTTCTAAAAAATCAACCGTATAAAGACAGTGTGAATGCAAAAGTTTCTTAACCTTATTCTTAAAGTGTTTTGATGATGCAGCTTTCTAAATGAATTTGAAAGTTTATTATATAACATTATCCCGTTGTAGTTAAAGCTTCCTTCATCAAGGCCCGTTTGGTGCGCTCGAATTGCCAGTTCATCCTTGTTACGAGTGTGGTGGTAATGTACATCTGTATTTACTTGAAAATGATTTACATTTGTGTGAACATTTGTGAATATTATGGCTCTCGAAAGGGGACACATTATTATTCGTCTTCCTCCGTATAACTGTGATTAGAGTGCAATTGAATTGGTGTAGAGAAAACTAAGGAATTTTTTCAGAGGATGCAAAGGTACTTGTGAGATCTTCGCTTATCTTACACGCTATTTTTGCTGAACTGTGTTTTTCAAGGTTGACCACACTGCAGAAACAAAAGAGCGTTAGCTCTTGCTTCTTTCCCTCTGCCCGCACCACACCGTAAATCCAGCGCTCAAGTTATCTTGCGGGTACGGTAATTATAATAAAGAACAGTGTTTTGTTAGTACTCCCATCAATGAAATATAAAATACTGGTCCAAGTCGTGAGACATTGTTAAACTGAAGCCTGTTTCACTCGCACCGATTAAACCTTTACCGGTTATATAAAATTTCTTCGTAATAAATGGCTATATTCAAAAGCACATTTCGTTTGTATGCCAGAAATGATAAAGTAGTTTAGAGCCATTTTTTCGAAAATAGACAGAGTAAAAATTTGTTCATCCGAAGGATAATTTAGGCTGGTAGAATTTTCTGGCGAATTTTGGAATTTAAATTCCAACACCAAAATTGGAATTAACCCTGCTTATCTTTAGAGTTGTGCTGTTCACATAGACAAAGGCGAATTGTCATTAAAAGCGTTTAAAATTTTTGTTTTCTTTCAGGAAGTGTCAAGGAAGTATATTTCCAATGAAATATCAAAATTCAATTTCTTTATTTAGTATAGGTAAGTAGAAGAGAAGGCTGTAAAGCTTTTCCAGTGAAAGAATATGAATAAATAGCAGTAAACGTAACAGAGGCACTAAAGGAATTTTAAGCAAGGTTCCCAGCATACTCGTAAACGAAAATGGCAAGAAAAGTCTAGTCCTAATGCAGGACCGAATATGCAATGGAAGTAAAACAGAAACATAAAAGGAAAGAAGGAACAGACTATGTGTTCCGGTTTATTTACTCGTGACGTCAGAATATAGCTTGCGCTCCATTAGCCATCTAAGGAACAGCAGCTCCGAGAGGGAAAGTGGGACTCAAGTGGGCCGTATCGAATTCTGCTGCTGCGGTTGGCAGCCTTGACACTTGGGTTTTGTTAGCGCGCCTCAACGACACACTGCTTTAATCAGTGATGCGTTACCTAATTGTCACACGTTCCCATAAAATTAATATATTACACGCACCTACTAGGGGAAATATTGACTTTGTTCCCTTGTAATGTTAACTGTTTATAAGGATTTCTGTCGCCACTCTCGATGGGAAATTTACTCTGAATACAGGATGTTAATAAGCAACACTAAACGAGGCGTGTAATGCGGTACTCAGAGGTAACACGTAATATTCTGAAGTTATAGTGGTATGAACACTCCCACGGCTTTCTCTTCCCATTAGTAATTTATTATATAAATTGAGGAGTTGATATGGAAAAGGATGTAAGAGCCAAATTTATCATAGCTACAATTATGCATGTAGAACAATATACGAAGGCTGTTCAATAAAGAATCATCAAAATTTTTTACATTCATAATTTTTCGCACTAAAACGCAATCTTATTATGTTTTTTTTAGCTTAATGGAAACAAACACGCCATAGTAGTTTCATTGTTGGTACTCCTGGTTCCTGATTGTATGAACAAGACAAGTTCAGGCATGTTCAGTATCGCCTACCCCTGCAATGGAGTTAACTCGCGAGAAACAATATGCGGCTATGAAATTTTGCTTTCGTCTCAACAAATCTTCAGTAGAGACCTATACCATGTTACAGGAGGCCTATGGAGAGTCTGTTCTTCCCTACAGCACAGCGCGAAGGTGGTTTAAAATGTTTAAAGAGGTGAGACAATCAATTTCAAAGGAAGGTGGACCCGTTGCTCCAGTTACTGCTCTTACGGAAGAAAACATCAACACTGCTGCTGGCATTGTGAGAAAGGATCGACGAATTACCTTAAGATCACTTTCTGAAATACTGAAGATTTCATTGGGTGCCACTAACACATTGGTGACAGAAACACTACACATGAGACGTGTTTGTGCGCGATGGGTTTCAAGACTGTTGATTCCCGAACAAAAGAACATTCGCATGCAGGTCTGCATGCAGTTAAAGTTGATGTTAGACGAAGATCCGGAGTTTCTTTCAAAGGTAGTCACTGCTGATAAAACTTGGCTACATCGTTTTGACCCTAAGAGCAAACAGCAAAGCTCAGTGTGGAAATCTCCTTCATCACCAACCCCCAAAAAAGCAAAAGTTGTTGCTTCTGCTGGGAAAGATATGTTCATCTTATTCTTTGATATTCATGGAATGGTTTATCATGTTGTAGCTGCACACACATCAGTAGCTGGACAATACTACAGGGATATCCTGAAAATATTGCAAGTCCATATCAGGCGTAAAAGACCACATTTCCCTGAAGCAGGCTGGATGCTGCACCACGATAATGCGCAGCCGCATACTTCCAAAGTTGTTGCTGAATATCTTGCAGAAATTAACGTGAAGTGCATCCCTCACCCTCCCTATAGTCCGGATTCAGCCCCATGTGACTTTTTTCTATTCCTTAGCTTAAAGAAAGGCCTTCGTAGGAGGCATTATCCATGATCAGAAGCAGTGGTGAAGGCTGCGGAGGCGATTTTAAAGGATCTTTCAAAAAAGGTTTTCAGCATGTCTTTGAAGACTAGCAGAAACGCTGGGACAAGTGCATCGCATTCAAGCAAGACTATTTTGAGAATGACCATCAAAAGTTTGAGGATGAGGAAAGGTACATTGTCAAAAAAGAAAATTGTAATCATTCTTTATTGAACAGCCCTCGTATATTCCATTGCCAATGGCCTAGATCACTAAAAAATCTTGGGATAAAATATCAGTAACAGATTTACCACAAATCAAAACAATGAAAACCTTCAGTGAACTAGAAAAGTGTGGGAGGATCATGCAGTTTTCAAGAAGGACAAATATGCACAATCCAGAAACTTACAGGTCTTCAAGAATGACAAACATCTAATATTCTTCAGTGATGACAACAAAAAGGGTCTATTAGCGATGTTGGATTACTTGGAACCAAAATATCATGAGTTCTACAAGGAAATCTGCTCTTCTTAATTTTCTATTGTTGAAGATAACATTGGTTCGCACAGATGTTTGATGGCATTGTTAATGATAGTTAAGAACACTAAGCATTGATTGTACCTGATAAATATACAACTAGATCACTTTTATGTATTTTCCGAATTATGTATTTTCTATCTTGAAAAATTTACTTTTTGGCAGTTACATCCTTTTCCATGTCAGCTCCTCAATTATCTATTACAATATTCTGATCAGAGTAATTCTTCTATCCACTTTACGACTACTCGTGATATAGTTTTAGCTAACAAAGAAAGCCCAATTCTTCCTGGGTTCAGTTCGAGATTTCCAATATGTTGTAGTTAATTACGAAAAAATATCTGGAACTATAAAACAATGCGTTCCCGAAGAGATAATCTGTTCTACTTGAAAAACAATCAGACCAAAAAAAACTGTTCCACTTTTCGTTAAGAATAAATGGAGTAAAAACGGTTTCTAATCCACAGAATAAGCATTCAAAATGGGACAAATGCTGGCGATTTTTCAAGTAATAGATGTAGCTACTAAGACATAGCAAAACAAAAGAGATTCGAATCGACACCCATGCCAAAGTATTTTAATATATCTTGAGTATTTTCATTCTATGTTATAATCAAAATCGCCAGATGGATATGTTAAACAATTAATACAAAATTAATATACTCATACGATATTTTGAAATTAACAACAGATGATATTATTATGGATATAGTAGGCACAGAAGGTATTGTACTTCACATAAGAATTTGATCTGGAAATTTCACGAAAAATATCTGTTGGGGTCTCCCAAATCAAAGAAAAGCAAAACTAGGACCATTTTTGTGTTTGTATACGTATAACACAACTCACAAACTAAAAGAGAATTCTAAATTTGTAACGTTTAGCTCTTCCAGAGAGCCCAGAAGTTTAAGAAAGTTCCCCTACTTTCGACTACTCCTTACGTGAAACATTTTCCCAAAATTTTAATTTTGTTTAAAAGAAATCAAACGATACTTATTAAAATATCATTCTTTTAAGGTATTTTTAAAACAATTTTTAAGTAATGTCCTCAAAAGATCACTTACCTCTGGATGAGTTTCTGATAGGTTATGTGCGGAATTTCTAATATCAGGGAATACTGGATAATTGAACCATCTAAATGTGCTTCTGAGGTATTCGTATCACTATGTTATTAGTTGTTGTAGTAGTGACATTTTTATGCAGACTGTATACAACATAATCGTACAAGTTTATAGAAAAATTCTGTGAATCTGGGAGTCTGCACAACCATTTGTATTGACCGAAGCAGTTAGTGAACCCGAATTGTTTCTGTGTACTATAAGACTGTGTTGCTGTCTTAAACTTTTACGAAATTAACGCACAAACAATGGGTTTAACATGACCTTATGGTTCTTGTACACATGTTATTAACTCGTTAAGTTGTGGCAAATTCTTCTGGATAGCTTTTATATCGTTTTACGACTTTTTGTTGACATACCTATGGGAAATATGAGTATACTTCCGCATGGCAATTTATTTTCAGTAATATTTAAATATACCGCATTTTAATAGAATTTTCGTTACTCCATATAGTGACACAAAAAATGTGCTGAACTGCACTGGAATAAAGAGAGCATGGGAAAAGACAAACCCTTTAATGCAGTGCCTATTTTGGGAACAACCTATCTGCTGTAAGCGTTTTACGGTTCGCTTTTCAAGCTTAATGTTTAACAACTTAAAGCTATTACAAAGACGCTACAGAATGGATGCATAGACCGGTCATCAAGCTGCAAATTTTAGTTCTGTTCCAGATTCAAAAAGGCGTGGTATCACTCTTAAATAGTTTAACGTTTCCCTTGTACTGGGATCTAGCTTTACAGTCTGCAAGCTATTGAAATATATAGGTTTACACCTTCCGAAACATATAAGGTAGCTCAGGCTCATATCCTTCTCCGGGTCATAGTACTCATTCAGATGTTCCTTCTGTTCCTTCGACATCCCAAGAAACAAACCTTTACAGCTACCTCAACGACACAGAACATCTAAGACAGCAAAAAGTAGCGAAGGGAATTAACTTCTAAGCCTATTCAATTCAATAAACCGTTGCGTTCACTTTGGCTGCAAATACCGTCAGTGTTAAGGCAAAACGAGCTGCAGCTGAATATATTTTGTAAACTAAAAATGTGGGATTAAGCAGTTATGCATTACCTACAACAGTGAGGGCAATAGTAGGCGCCCTCTCTTGTTCCCATTGTTAAGATAAACCATACCAATTGTAAGTAGATAAGTGAAAGCATAATTAAGAATTATTTACAAAACCAATAACAGTATGGATAGATAAAGGTAATGAGAAACAATATAAAATTTATGAAAGGGTGGAGCTAGACTGAAAAATTCAATGCCATAGCCGGGATTTCAACCACGGATTGAACCTTCCATTTCATAGTGCTTCCTACATACGGCTAGTGTGAAAGAACAATTAATTTCCATTAATTGTACCTAATAATGGTGCGAACTGTAAAGCCCGGGCCTTAAAGTACTTACAGCATAGTAAGTCGCCATTAAGGTAGTTGTCTAATGTGTTTATGAGATCTCCTAAGTGGTTTACCGGGAGAAACATGAGTCAGTTGGAGAATTAAATGTCATGTTGGTACGTTTGCCATAGTAGCTAAATGAATTACAGCGGCTGGACGGAGACCAGAAGATTCGTGGTTCAATTCCCGGCTATGGCATTGAATTTTTTAGTCTGGCTCTTTCCTTTCATAATGCGTCCTCACACGGCTAGTAAAAGTACAATTAATATCAAATTTAGTTTGTGGCAGGTAGATAAGATGCTGAAATGACCAAAAAAATATGTGGCCTAGTGTAATCGATGGTTACTGCATTTTCTTTGTACCATGTAAGAGCAGGTTTAATCAAAACACAACTGCATTAATATGAAATTTATGTATTCAATTTACTCGCTTCAAAATAATGAGCTTCTTCCTTCGTTTACTTCTATTTTTGAAGCAGTCATAAGGGCAGATAAAAACTTGTTTGGTTTATTTACTTGCTCTGCTTATGAACTTTTGTAGCTTATGTTATACTTGTTAGTTTCCTTCCGTTCCTGGCTAACAAAGTTATTATTTCTTCATCTTAATGTCATTCCTTCTCTGTTACTTTCCCTCTAAACAGTCGAGAAAGAAATAAGGAAGGCAAACGATACTGTTATCTTCAAAACACGAGAAATAATCCACTGCAAGTCATACAACACATTTACCTAGACCCCTCTCCTCTTTTGCCAATTTAAGAAACGTGTTAGTAGCTTCGAGCTTGCTGCTCCAAGACAAACTTTAGTAGTTTTAGAGTCATAGTAATAATAGAGGAAAGTGTTATTAATATGCAGTGAAATTCTCACTGGAAACATTTCGGCGGTTCGCTTACAAAAAGCTGTGATCATTTTGTTTAACTTAATGAAGCGTTTTTGTGACTCCAGCTCTAGGTAACATTCTCTGTTGCTAAAAGGTCGATTAGGAAAAGTACGTGAGTGAAAAACTCAGGTGATGAGAATGAATCGAACCACGGAACTTCCGCTTTCATCTCCTTGTTACTGTCAGAACTATTATGGGAACATGATCTCCTGATTGTGCATATTCAGGAGTGAAGAATATACCAGGGAGGAAAGATGTGGCCCGATATTAGGTGATGAGGAGCACGTCAGTGTGCATAGGGTAAGGTCTACACTATTTACCAGTTGGAAACTCCCCGGCAGGCCAGCTCAACTGACATCCCACTCGCCGTGGTCTAAAAACGGCCCACCAGGTCGACTTGGAGACCAGAGACCGTTCCACCGAAGGAAGAACTCTTTATCTGGAGCATTTCATCCTGCCATGCAATGCTTACACTTCCGCTGACACTTCTATCTTCAAAGGGACCACCAGATGAGAGAGATGTGAAATGTAGTGGAAATAGGTAGGAAAGAAATTTGAGTGCTGTAATTAAACTTCCCGGCATTCCCCTGGCGCTCCGGGCAAACTCCGAAAAAGCCCATGTTTCAGGTAGGTCGGCCACGGGAATCGAACCCGGGCCTCCCAAATGGAAAACCGCGCGAGTCCTCCCGTAGCTAGTAAACCGTAAAGTATATGCAAAATCTTACTTAACAAAAATGTAGGTGTAGCTAAAACACTCAGTTTATGTATACACACCCTATTTTATGTATTGAACTATTTCGGAGATACTCCTCGTTATTTTACAATCCTTCTGATAAACGGGAAGTTTTATTTTTCGAGCAACAAAGAGTGCAGGAATTGGTAGCCATGGCATAGCGATCAGTGCTTTTAAGATTCGAATATCATTTAAGGTTTAATGTAGTAACATATTGCCCCAATAGGTTGCAAAAATTAGCAGTAAATTAATTTTTATTCTCGATAGTACTCGCAGAGACAGAGGAATAAGTGTTTCTAAAAGGTAGAAAAAATCATTTGAGTGGAAAACATTGGATGTTTTTGTCCATATTCTGCAACAGTATATACTGCTGGAAGTTTCTTGTACGATCGGACGATGTACGGAATGGGTGAAATGATGCTCAAATAAGTCCAGGGTCCATAGAGCTTAGGATTACCCGACATTCGTTTATCAGGATAAGGGAAAACCCAGAAAAAAACTTATCCAAGTAACTCAACCAGACCGAGATTCGAACTCGGGACCTCTTGAACTTGGAAGACTTGAAACTTGTTTATATTAGGATGTTTTCTAAAGGATTATACCCCCGTCCTCCCGATACACGGATCTCGCTATATGCGACTTATATTACTGAAAAACCTACAAAATAATCCATAAGGAAGAATCCCTACAAATAGAAGTAAAGGGCAGAAAGAAAGGACTGGTGTGTGTGTGTGTGTGTGTGTGTGTGTGCGTGTGTGTGTGTGTGTGTGTGTGTGTGAATGACAATTTGATCAGAATGTGCGAGGAATATCTTACACCTTACTTCAATATACTCGTAATAATTATTATAGTGTACATAAGAAAGGCACTGCGACCAGTCTTGATCTATTATATCTATGCCCCAAGTCGTTATATCCCAGAGGAAGGATGAGGCTAGAGAAGACAGTAGGCAGCCGTCCCAAAGAGCCATGACAGTGCAGGGGTCATAGTCCCTACACTTTACGAGAGAGAATCCCTCCGGAGGTCGCACAACCGGCCGGGAACTCAAACGGTCCTGCCAGACCGGAGACGTCCTACCTGACCAGGAAGTGTTTACCAGGAGCATATTATTGCATATTATAATGTAAACCCGGTGATGGTTATACTATATGTTGTGAATATGACTTGTGTACCTAAAGAGATTTCATCTTCAGGATTTACAATCTACTCTGCCACCGGTAACGTGGCTGAAAGTATAGGGGATCATATGGTAAAGCTAAGTGGTAGAGGGAATTTGTAGCTAGGTTAAAGATAGATAAATTGAGACAACACGAGGTTATATAAAATGTCAATTTACTATAACCTAATGACTGGGTCTCAAGACAGGTCACTCCCGAAATCTTGAAGAGACTTGGAGTGGACATTAGTATATCAAAGACCCATCCGGGCTTACCTTGGAGATGTGTTTGTATATAACTGAAGATGTATATAATAGCCATCTCCAGTCGGCGGCATCATAAGCCTGAATTTAGGACCAGCATGAACTCCGAAGAAACTAATCTTAATGAGTGACCTGCCGCATTTTCCCTGCATAACCTTCCAGCACAAAGGCCCCAAGCATAATGACCACCTCTGAACGGTCCTCTAGCATAACAATACCCCGTGCGCAAACTCAACCAAGCCTAAATATAGGTCCTGCCCAAACTGGCAGCTAACAGCCATATCAGCATTTCCCACCCTAGCCACGTATTATTATCTTTTCCCAAAATATTCAATCATCTTGTGCAATCGCTGCTTACGTAATTGAGAACGTGTTGAGTCCTGTCACTGGCCACCTGCATATTGTTTACTTTGGTCAGCGGGATGTATGATTCACTAGTCCAAAGTACATGTTTTGCAGTCAGTAAAATTTAAGCTTAATCTTCAACAAACAGCTTTTCCCAAACTCAAGGCACAGAAAATGGGTGTTAAATAACAATGTTTATAGTAGTTTCTAAGTCTCGCTCAGTCTATATACGCAACAATATCATCCTACCATGCAATGTGACACCACCAGAGGAGAGTTTATGTGAGATGAGAATGGAGATGAAATGGAAGGGTAGGAATTTCGGGGGATGTAATTAACCTACCCAGCATTCGCCTGGCGACCCGAGAAATACATGGGTCAAGTAGGTCGGCCACAAGAATCGAACCCGAGCCTCCTGAATGCGGGTCACAGACGAAATCGCCTGAGCCATGTCGCGGGGTATGTTAAACGTTAACCCATGGCACAAATAAAAACAGCATGACAAACGCTGCCTAATAAATATTTATACAGATGGCATTGGGGTCGGCTCTGGGGTTATTATATTCTTCATTACTAAGCCACCAATGGAACTGAGATATAGACTGAATAACAATTGTAGAATTAACAGGCTGAAGAGCTAGTAATAGTAACACTAAAAGGACCGGCGAGTATGGTCTACCGAGAAGGACCAACCCATCATTTTGACTGGTGCAGTTTAATTTGCCCTTTTTAAAATGGTAAATAAATTTGATTGCGTACCAGTTTATTTAATGCTATTTATACAATTTACCAGTATATAACTTTACTTTTCTCTGAAGAATTACATGGTAAAATGAACATTTTAAGCCTACAAATTTATCCAAATATACGCGATAGCCAAATGTAAAATGGACAACTTCCTTTAGCAAACATGTATTTCAACATAAAATTTTGAATACCACAGTATGTAGTATAAAAACACTTATAAGCCTGATTTCGATCTTTCAAAGGCACCTGAAGTATCGTAGCACCTAACACACGAGTATTCAGCGTATCCTAAACATGTTCCACAAACATACTAAGTTGACGTCTGCTTACTTTTTCATCTGTTACTTCCTTATAGAGTACCCATGCATAATAGCTGCCAAGGCCAACACATTGAAGAAAAACATGCATAGGCTACCTTCTGCATCCATATTTCACTGTGTACAGTTGAGCCATTTGATCGATGACGTCAACACCTTACTTGGTATTATTGTAGTACGCCACTGATTCTGGTAGCTTTTTAGGATGTTGTTTCTTTATAGTAAATGTGTCATGCATTGAACTCAGAAGAAGCAAACGTTTGTTCTTTTTCCCCTGATAACATGTCAAAGTTATGTCACCTGACTTATAAAGTACAGTTGTGTGCAAAGGTGCTGCAGCAGATTTTGCTGATTTGAGAGATTTCCCTTCTACATTTCTTTACTGTGCCCACAATGCTTGTACTTTTACACTTCAGACCTTCTGCAAGGCATTTGGTTGTGGCAAAATTGTCACATGTAGTATTTCTTCCTGCAAAAACAAAGGGTTCTATAAGACGCATTACAACATGCCCTGCAAGGGTAAAACCTGTAGGGCGCTAATCGTCTTTCCCAAGGTGAGGGAAAACTATTCACCAGATACTTTGAATTTTCATCACCTGCAAACCAAAACTTTATTCCAAATTTGTTAGGTATATTGCTCATATATTGAACAAAAGGGCATCTAGCTTTGCAAGGAAACAGTTGCTCATCCACAGTGATATTTTCACTTGGAATGTAACACTGCAAGGAATTGGTAATAAAAGGATTCAAGACAGGAGTAGCAGCTGCAAAGCGATCTATACTTAGTCTTTGAGAACGCGTGTCGTTGTCATCAAATCGCAAAAACTACAAAATTTCAGCGAATTTGTTTCTGCTCATTGTGTTCCTGAAAAATGGTGGTCACCAGGTATTCGACCATAACAACTTCAACGGATATCTTCAAAACCTCGTAAATTCATAAGTGGTAGCACGAATTGCGCCACTTGGGCAATAGGGCTTTCCCAATGGACAAAGTGTCTGCTGAGTGCCATAAGCCAATCAGGAAGGAAAATAACAGCATATATGGACAGATCAGAAGGCTATTCTTCACACTTCCGTACCCATCAAAAAGATGGATGACGGTCATTCTAGTAGGAGATGTTTGTACCAGTCTATAGAAAGGTCCAAAATGCTTAAATCTTTGTGGACATGTTTGTCATAGGTCTTTATTAAAAATCGTAGAACATGGGAAGTATAGAAATAAGCATCCGTCGAAATGACGGGTGCGGTCCTTCTAGTGTTAAAAGCATTAAACACTCTATCATCTGATAAGAACTTAAAGAAACGTGAGAAAATAGCTGCAATGCACACTGATAGCCAGATAACACTTGACTCCCCAAAGAATTTTAAAATTCATACAAATTTACTACAAGAAATCAGGAAGAAAATAGCAATTTAGCAAACGAAGTTTGGACAGTACACTACACATGAGTGAAGGCTCATATGGGTAATAATAGAGGAAATGAACTGGCAGATATACTGGCCAAAAGTTCTTCAACAGATGCTTCACTCCCTGTTATCTACAAGAAAATACCACTAAGGACAGTATTACTCGAAAGTAAACTTGAGAATGAAACAGAAGAACTGTGGTAAAATTAATGGCAAAAATCAGAGAAGGGAAAAATAACTAATTCATTTTTCCTAGGGTAAATGCTTAAACACCTTTATTCCATTGTGAGGAATTGCCACAACCTTTCTAACTGGTCATACTTTACCGCTTCCATATAAACAGACCAACCTGCGGATGTGAAGCCCAGGAACAAACAACAGATCATCTACTATTTGAGTGTTCGATACTGCAAGAAGAAAGGAAACAGTTTCGTCAGAGTCAAATAAGGAAACATGGAAAGTGGACTGAAAACATACAAAAATTAGTGAAATAATATGCAAAAGATCTTATGGAGTTTCTAAAAACTATTCCAATTGATAGATTTTAATAAAAGGTTTTAGTAATATTTTAATTTATTTATAAATAGCCAATGTAAACCAACAATGTTAAACAGCACTGTAACATAATAATTATATAACTCTCCTGAAAGTAAGGCATGTAGTATTACAAATTATGTAATGGAGCACGCTGTAATAAATAAAAAACACGGCACAGCCCGACTGCCGGTCTCACGTCCACGATACGCAAGATAGAGGTTGGTGATCATCCAACCATTACGGGGAGGAGATGTGGTCAGCATCTCGGTAACTCCAGCCGCAAAGTTGGCTTTCTGAACCAGGGTTCGCTACCTATCGTAGCTCCTAAATTTTCTCACTATGTAGTAGGTACCGCTTCTATATCCGGAACTTAAAACCCACACTCTCCAGGGGTGAGATCGATGCATGGTGCCTTCCGTGGCAGGTAACCAAAGCAGGACACCTCAGCCCACTAAGCCACGGCAGAGAACATACCACTGGGCACAGTGTACGTTCTATCTCTAGTAATTATTGCGAGTGTTGTATAATAAAAACTCCCCTATATAATAGATGAGACGCATAGTTGTGAACATGCTTTACTTTCTGCATTTTCAAATCAAATGTTGTACGTTACCTTCTCCTTTAATTCTTTTATATTTTTTTTCTGCTGCAACATTTCAGGATTCATATAGTGCGTACGTTACATTTTCTGGGTAATGTTATTTTGTTTGCCTGGTATTTCTATTTGTTTTTCGTGTTTGCATAATATTTCGCTCGCCTTCTACAGCCCCCACATTCCACGGCTGAGTTTTCGCTCCCCATAGCGCGGGTACACAAGGAATTAAGGGATTATTTTTATTCACCGAGGATGGGGTGTTTGGGAAAGGAATATCAATTTGTATGCAGAACAGTGTCGTAGGCACCGGACTTCCACAAGGACAAGAGTGAATTTTACAGTCTTTCTAGGAACATATTTCATCATATTGACAGAAATATGCAGTCGAGACACAGTGCAAAGGGGCAGTTTAACGATATAGATCCAAATTGTTAAAATGAAATGTAAGGTGTCCTATTTATTAATAGAAGTATTTTAATAAACAGGACATTTCTGGAAAGAAAATCATACTAAAACATTTATGCCCGATTTCACCAACAGATGTTAAGACCTAACACGAGTTTAGCAATAGTTAAAACAAAAATTTCATTTCACCAACAAGTGTTAGCTTAACACTCGTGTTAAATCTCTTGTTAAACTAATAAGCCAAATTTCTGGTGTTAAGTCCCTAACAATTTTAAATAGTCGAGATTACGGGCATGAACTCGGCTGTTGTTGTCGATTTGCTATATTTAAGACCATCTAAATGGCATTCGTAATAGAGTACGGCCTATGAGGAGAAATGATTTTGAGGAGCTATCCGAAGAAAATTTTCTACAGAGGAATAGACAGTCGAAACAAGTTGCTATGCAGGTTACTGCGAAATTACAAGGGAGGTTCGAACATGCATCGGAAGGAATATGCCGATTTTGCCTTTGCTTCAAGTATTAATTAATAACTTTGCTATTTTATAATTCGCTGAATTATGTGCATAAATACATTGTCCACCTCCCGTCTTGAAACATTCAAATCAGTTGTCCTTTGCACGTCGTTTTAAATTTACGTAATGCTGAGTTAGAATATGCGTCGAAAGGAATATGCCGATATCGCCTTTGCTTCAAGTATTAATAACTTTGCTATTTATAATTCACTAAATTATGTGGATAATACACTGCCCATCTCCCCTCTTGAAACTTTCAACTCACTCGTCAGTTCTATCTTTCGCACCTCGTTTTAAATTTACGTAATACTGAGAATATGCATCGAATAGGAATATGCCGATCTCGCCTTTGCTTCAAGTGTTAATAACTTTGCTATTTTATAATTCACCGTATTATGTGGATAATACACTGTCCTCCTACCGTCTTGAAACGTTCAAGTCATTTGTCCTTATTCGCACCTCGTTTTAAATTAACGCAATACTAACGAAGTTGTTTGGTACTTGTAGTAGTGACATATGCACTTGAATTAAATTCATTTCCAATATTTTCCCACGTGAAATCTTTCTCTTTTACATTCATCGCATCCGTCCTCTTATTTTCCACCATGTCCTTATACTTCGTCATCAATTCAATCAACAATTCTTTCTCCATCGATGAGAAATTTGTCTCACAGCTTTTGTTTACGATTTTGTTCACCCGCCACATTTTTTCCAGCTGTGTGCACTGTGCAAACGAAAATGAAAACAAAAGCGCATCGCAGCTCGTTCAGAAAATAATACGAGTCATCCATAGCCTTCTATAGCTGTAAAATTTACACGTTTCTTGGCGTTAACACGTGCTTGTTAACATTTTCAGAATGCAGGTTGGTGAAATGCAAGAAATTTAACAGTAGTGTTAGCGCTGTGACAATTGTTACGTTACATTTGCTTACGTCGATTTTAACATCTGTTGGTGAAATCGGGCGTTAATGTCAGTACTTGAATCACGGATCTCTGCCTTACAGTGTCGTTACTTTAACCCAACGAGTAACTGTGCCAATTGCCGGTGTAGTATAAAATTTTCCAATCAATTTACATTTTCGCTACTAATACACATAATCTTCTCAAGCTTGTTTAGAAGTAACCAGGCAGTGAAACTTGGACACTCTGGACTCAGGTTAATTGTACGTACATATACCGCAGGTACGGATTTGTTTACTATGCTTAGGTTCTCGTGGTCAGAAAGACAAAAGATGCAGTAAGTCAAAACAAATGAATATGAATGCGAAGCAGCACTCGACTGTTAGCACTTAAAAATGTTTCAATATGAAATCGGTAATTTTCAATACGTGCTGTTCTTGGTTGGGTATTTTGTCCATTCAGAAAAATAACATGTATACATAGTCTATGAAAAATAAATATGCACTCTTTACATTTAAATACCTGTTGTATATTTTCATATCGAAATATTAAATTTTATTCGACAGATTATCAACATAGTTAAGCATATGTATAGTTACAGAAATTCCAAATGTTTGCTGTGAAATAAAATAACATTTCCGTAAGTTATATTAAAGGCCAATTTTGTCTTCATGTTTTATTCTTCTAGACCGCGCCATGGCTGAGTGGTTAGACCGTTTGGCTCTCACGATCCAGGTTTGATCCCAGACGACGCAAAGTGAGATTTGTGGTGGACAACATGGCGCTGGGATGGGTTTTCTCCGGGTCCTCCGGTTTTGTCGATCAGCATTTCACCAATTGCTCCATCATCATCTTTCCTACCATTTATCTCACCCTCATATACGTCATCCGCTGCCTTTAACTTCAGAACAGGCATTGGGTGATCAGCTATCCTGGTTCTCTATTGGATCCAAAGCTTCCCAAACTTAAAAGAGATAGAGGTACAAGAATATGCTAATACCACGATAGTGGTACAAATAGGTAGGTTAAAGAAGAAAAAAGTTTTACTTTTATGATTGCAAAATTGTATTATAGTAGACAACAATGGTGTCTAATGGTGTCAAAAGTGAACTGTAATTTTTCTTAGATGCTCTATGTATTGCGAGACGTCGCACTCAATAATGTGACGACAAAAGAGCATAAATACTTAATGTGTAATTAAAGTCTTTTATTACTTTCACGTAGAGTGTTTCGTTTTAACATTTGCTTGATTATGTACTATTTGGAACACCATTTTTTGTAAACAGCATACACTACAGGTACTTCAGAATAAGTTTATCTGAAACCATCCTTGTGTCTCTCATTATTCACCAAGTTTCACTGTTTGAAATTTGGTCATGTACCGCAGTGCAGCTTACTATTTTAAATTGCTTAGTATTGTCACTGGATCACCACACGTAGACGAAAGCACCGCTTTTTACATCTAAATTCATCTTGAAGGAGAGGGGTGAATGGGCGCTCAAAGGGGCTCACTAATGCCTCGTGTCCCTTATTATTTTGTAACAAAACGAACCTTTCCCAGAAGGGCCTCCAAGTGGCGCCGAACGACAGAACTAATGTTTGCAAAACCCTTGCTCTACCGAACCGCCGCAACTCACAGAAGTATGTTGATAGTATCACTGTAACATTCTAAATCCCGTAGGGGAGGGTATCCGTCCCCTTTAGCTAAAGTGGTGCGGGCACTGCGGACACTTAGCACTCGTGGTACCTCCAACGTTACTAGAGGAGCCCCGGGCCGATGTGCCGAGCCCTTCCCGTCGGGGAGTTGTTCGGATTGGGTTGGACTCGAGGGGGCAGTGTGTTCCCGGCACCCGCGGGAGATAGTATACCTCCGGTCAGGCCTCGCACGCCCGGAAGGGGTAGAGGGTTGTCTCAGAAGTCCCGGGTACTAGCCTGCTAGCTAGTAGAAGGTGTGCTAGATCACCAGGCGACCCCACCGATGTTTTCGGTAGTCTTCCCTGCGGGGTTGACGTGCGTAAGTGGCGTATCCACTTCCATTCCGTATGGACGTTGTTGTCGATGGGGGGGGGGGCAGCTTTTTAGGAAACCAGGTATTGCCCTAGGAAAGAGCCCCGGCGTTTTCCATCGTTCCCGGGTTGAAGGAGGCCTGGTTCTTCGGACTTATGGGTAGATCCTCTGCAGATAAAAGAAGTGTAACATTCTTATAAAACAGATAATAGGAATTAATGGTAAAAGAATCGCAGAAGATGAATCACCGTTATTTTCTACGACATAGAGAAACTAGGAAAGCTACAGGGTCAGAGGTCGAAAGGGAACACAACCTGAAACTCCTAAATGCGGTCCTCATTAATTACTACGGAATCATACTAAATACCTAAGTCCCAGATTTTATAGTTAAGTAATATTAGATTAACAAATGATAATTACTATTGCTATCATATATGCTCCAAGTACTGAAGTCTTACGAATATGTTGCCATGGTATCTTAGAGCAGTTTCAGGTTAGCCAAAGATCCATCATTCATTTCGGATATGACAATAGATTTATCAATCTGATTATGCATTCCCAGCTGTGCTTGTATGATATAACAATTAACTACTATGGATAAAATGCTGTTGAAAAGCAGTTCTTGGCTTTTGTCGTCATTTTAAGTTGGAAAAAAAGTATACAAATATATTTTTCACATAACTGCTTTATTTATTAAAATAGCAGTATTCAAAAAATGATAAAGGTATCTTCTTTATATTCATACAATTGAAACGTTTTAATAACACGTGTAATCAGAAGGATTAATATTAACAAGTTTAATATATAACATTTAACACATACATAAGCACTATCAAATTTCAGTTCTAGCTACAATATAATCCGTTGAACTTGAAATCTAAAATCCCCAAACATTTCTAAGTTAAGCTTTATTAAATATATAGATACCTACACACACTAAAGATTTAGCTTTGTCATCTTATAATTGCTGAATATTACGTACGTGATATGGTTAAAGAGAAGGCTGAAACAAATTCTACAATTAACACGAGAGGGAGAGAGTATAATTGAAGTGGTAATCCTGTGCAATGAGCCGGATCTGAACCTATTGCCAATAAAGCGCAAACATTAATATAAAAACTACCCTCCTCTCTTTTTGTCCCAAAACTGGATTTCATTTCTAAAAACAAAATTGTGGTGCGAGATTATTAGTTTATTCGTGCTGAAAATTAAATCTTCCGGGTCAATTAAAACGCTATCACATGACAAAACATTGAAGTTAATATCATGTCTCGCAGAGTATTATTCCGAAGGATTACCGTGATTGGTTGGCGAGCGAGTGTTCAGACCGTTGGCTCCACGATAATACGCACCATACGCTTCAGCTGTTTTATAGGTCATTTTGTAGGCTCGAGAGTAATGCGAAATCTTATACAGGAGAGTACGAATACAAGTGTAATACCTTCTATGGATATATTCATATAACATAGTTGCATGTATCCATTACAAACTGATTTTACTACACGTATAAAAAGTGACGCTTCATTGTTTATTTTTATGTATAAAAGTTTTAAAAATAGCAAAATATCATTCTTATGTAAATTGTACGCAGTTGAAATTCAAAAATTCATTCGTGATAACAAGTTCTTGGAATAGAAGGAAGGCCCGAAAATCACAAACCTTAAATGACGTGACATTGATATAAAATATTTCGGGAAAATAAACTATTTCGAAAAAAATTAACACGACCTCTAACCATTCTTCAACAAACTATTCTTAAAGAGTTGTTTTTTGTACCCACACATTAATTGTGGTAAACAATAGAGCCTTATAGGTGCTTTTAGGAGGGTATTTAAAAATACCCGTGTTTCAAAATATATGGTGTTGCTAAGGGAACTTTTGACATGTACTTTCATTTGTTACACGATATAAAAACGAATTTGGTGCTGATTCATCAGATAGTTTGGATTTTACAAACATTTCAGTAAGTTATTCAGCTGTTTCTGATACAATAGAACACGTGCAATATCATTCGTCATTCGCTTTTCTTAGATGACAAAACTTGCGAGGAAACCTAAGCGAAATTGGATGCTATTTATGCAGACATTACACTTTCTGTGACAACTAGATTTTGATATAACTAAATTAACCGTGGATGGTTGCGGCAACCAAGGCATATTTTGCCTTGAGTAACTTATTCCGCTCAAAACTCTTAAGCCGTCAAAACAACTCACAATATGTAAAACACTCGTCAGACAAGTTCTTATGTAAGCATTGGAGACATGGCCTTTGACGAATAAGGATGCAAGGCTGTTAGATGGATTTGAAAGGAAGGTCCTGAGGAGTAAATTTTGTGCTGTGTATGATAAAGAACGACGGAGGAAAAGGTACAATGCTGAATTGTACACTATATATGCGGATGCACTTGTAACAAGAATTATAAAATCAGGAAGGATCACATGGTCTGGTTATGTGGCAAGGATGCAGGAGTTCGAGGTAACAATGAAGCTCTTCCTTGGAAACCCTGGAGGCCAAAGGAGACGTGGACGACCCCGAAGATAGCTGGATGGAGTGGAAGTGGCTTTGCGGAAGCTGGGATGTAGAAACTGGAGGAGAGTGGCATGTGCCCTTGATAGATGGAAGAAGCTCTTTGCGCCATAAGAAGAAGAAGAAGAAGAAGAAGAAGAAGAAGAAGAAGAAGAAGAAGAAGAAGAAGAAGAAGAAGAAGAAGAAGAAGAAGAAGGAGAAGAAGAAGAAGGAGAAGAAGAAAAAGAAGAATTTAAACGTGGTTCAGCATCCGGTTTAGGAGAAACGTGCTGGACGTCCCGATGATGTGGTTACTGAAGAAAACATTTAAAAAGTTCACGATATGAATCTCGTTGACTTGTGCCATGCCATAGATGTATCGACGGGAACGGCAATTTATATTATTCACGATAAGTTGGACATGAGAAAGCTGTTGGCCCGATGGTACCGCATTTGGTCACAAAAGGGGATGTGGCTTTCAATTTCGAAACACTTTTACTGAAGTGCGGAGTTTTGCGTCGAATTGTCACTGTGGATGAGACCTGGATTCATCATTATACTCCTGAAACGAAGTAACAATTAAAATAATGGGTTGCTTCGTAAAATCTGCTCCAAAGAAGGGAAAGACTGTATTCTGTGGGCCAGAGAAGTGATGGCGATAAGTTTTTTTTTTTTTTTTTTTTTTTTTGGAGTGGGGATGGAAGGGTATCATAGTCATTGAGGCCAATTCTGGCCAATACTTCGACTGTTGCTTGGATTCGAGTGTGCAGTGTTTAATCGAGGTTACATCCATTATGACGTATCGGCTCGAAAAGTAACTTCTGTTCTTCTGAAAATGCACCAAGCACTTTTCAGAAAGTGTCATGCGGATGCGTTTGTTACCCACAAAGTGGATACGCGGCACCCATCTTGCGCAAAGCTTTTTCGTGTGTAATTCCTGATGCAGGATATGACCAATACGCTCCTTTGAAATTATAAGAGCATTAATAACTTCACGCACCTTTATACACCGGTCTGCAAAATCATGCCGTGCATTTTTTCAATGATTTCCGGGCTGGCTATTTTCTGGATGTCCTTGCGTGGACATCGCTTTGGACGCTTTCTTGGGCCACGTTTAAAATTGGCAACTATTACTTCAGAGTGGAAACTGAAGGCTAAGAATCACCATGCACATTTACAATTCGCAAATGAATTTCTGTAAGTGTTAAACCTTTTTTTTATGAAGAATTGTATCACAACACGATACACAAATTTCTCCATTCTAAAAGCAAGCACTTTCACTGTTTCAAACAATTGCCTACAGTTAACTTTACCTGGAATGATTTGTAATTTTACATAGGGTCTATTAACATGTGTACCAACGTAAGGGAGATAATTAATGTAAGTAGTGCCGTGATCACGTGTGAGGCCGAGAACTTTTCAGACCACCTTTGTATTACTTATTTATTACAATATGTCTCAATGCCGATATCCGATCTAGCAGTTGCATACTAGCCTCTGATAAACCGAAGTTACGTTTTCAAACTTAGAAGAGGGCAATGGAATTTTCCGTGCGTAAACATCCTTAGCATGTTTTTTTCGGAAGGGAAATAAAGGCGGTGGTCCGATCCCAAACATAAACTTGCGACACGTAAAGGAACCTAAGCATTATCAAGAGGCCTCTGAGCAAAATTAAATGATTTTTACGCCCGTATAGAAAAGAAATATATGAGTGTGTACATGTAGGTACTTGTGTATGAAAGTATAACGCGAATAAAATACCAATTGTATTTGCGATAAATACTAACTTATTTATATTTAGCATGTTCCGAAGATGCGACAGTAAGATATTCACCAAAATACTTCCAAACCAAACTATGATTCACTTGGAATAGTTCTGAAACGACATTAAATTAACAATGGCAGTCTTATACCGCACTATCAATATATGTGTACCATTATCAGTGGCTATTTTCACTATGGTGTAAGTAAACTACTATATCAAATATAGTGCGATCCATATAAATCTGAACCACTTCAATAGGCCGTAACTGTTGAACCAATAATAGGATACACGTACAACTTTGGGAGTGTATAATACACAATTGGGAGATTACATTACACTATTTACATATGAAAGGAACTGTTGGAAGTGCCCTCTAGGAGCATCTATACATAAGTTAAGACCTGAAGCTTTCCTGGCGACGAATACGCTCACTTTCTTCTCGGGCACCCAGCCAGGTGAAAAGATGATTAGATATCAACGTTTCGGGAGTCTACATCTCTCCCATCATCTGGATATTTATAAAATGTCATACCACAAATGAAATACTGGATATAACACAACTAAATAAATAAATAAATAAATAAATAAATAAATAAATAAATAAATAAATAAATAAATAAATAAATAAATAAATAAATAAATAAATAAATAAATAAATAAATAAATAAATAAATAAATAAATAAATAAATAAATAAATAAATAAATAAATAAATAAATAAATAAATAAATAAATAAATAAATAAATAAATAAATAAATAAATAAATAAATAAATAAATAAATAAATAAATAAATAAAATCTGAATATTCTACCCCGGCACCTAGACAACTATACCGGGGCATATATCCAAATTTTCTCTTTATTTTTCCATAAAATCCTTACAAATGTTATAATTATACAAATCTCTCAGAAAGCTACTCTACAAAAATAAAATGAAATAAAATAACAGAAATAAACACAAAAAAGCAAAAAACAAAAGAAAACAACTATAAAAATTACAAAATCCTTATTTCCTAAATCTATATCTAAATCTACTAATTCTGTAGTCCACCATGGCCTCTGCCATCACTCTCTCCCTCCGCCGCCCATGCAGTCAACTCCATTGTTAGATTATTCAATAATTCTTCCCGTCTTATCCTATTTTGTATTCTAGAACTCCTTCTTGGATCTTGTACTATTCCTCGCCGATTATCAACTCTTTCTCCTTTGAATATTTTTACCTCCCATGCTTTCTTACTTACAAAGTTAGTCAAAACTTGTAATTTATTTACCAATTGTTGATCTCGAATTATGTCATATACGATATATCCTGCTAGCGCATGCCTCTCTTCTTGTTGGTGAATTGCATATCTTCCACATTCAAATACTACATGTTCAGGATTATCTATTTTGTTACATAATTCACATATATCATTTTCAGTTTTATTGATTTTCTTCCAATAGGTCTTATAAGGTCCGTGTCCTGTTATATAATGTATAAATCCCTTTGTTGGTTGAATAAAATTCAATTTTAGTCTCTCTTTGACGTTCTGAAAAATTTCGAACACTCTTCTACCTTCTAGACTTTCTGTCCATTCTTTTTGCCATTTATCTTTTAAACTATTTTTAATCACCCAAGATTTGTTTGTTCTGACTCCAGTTATATTATAAACTTTTTCTAAGTTTCCTTTTTTCGCCCAAAATTTTGCGCCCTTCAATCTTATTAATAAATCAATCGGCCAAATGGCCGTTGTTACTAGCAATGCCATAGTTGGTGTTGTTTTTACAGCTCCTGTCAGACGTAATAATACTTTTCTTTGCGTTCTTCTCAACAATCTTCTTATTTGCACATCATCCATCCTTTCTGCCCAAACTGCTGCCGCATACGTCATAATTGAAGCAAAAATGGTGTTATGATATATCTGTATGTTACGCAATGGAAGTACAAAATTTAAATTGGTTATTCTTGCTAGCTTTAGCATTATTTTCTCTGTTTTCTGCCTAATATACTCCGTGTGTTTTCTGAAATGAAATTTTTCATCTATCATGGTACCCAAATATCTCATCTCTTTTTCCCGTTTAATGTTCTGATTATTTATCTTCACTGTAGGATCCCACTTTAAATTTCCCTTAAAAAGCACATAATTTGACTTGTTTGGTGCAATTTTTAGTTTTGTTCTGAAACACCAATTTGATAATGTATTTGTACTTCTCTTGCTTTATTTTCTAGCTCTAGTCTGCTCTGTCCATCCATCATTATGACTATGTCATCAGCATACGCTATTACATCCAAAACCCTATGATCTCTTTCCAGTAGTTCTAATAAATCTTCTGATAAAATATCCCAAAAAAGGGGCCCCAAGATAGAACCCTGAGGGCAACCCTTGGTTATCTTCTTCCTAGTTTCAAAATTTGATCCACCAATGAATACTTCTCTATTGTAACAATAATCCTTTAATAAATTATAAATAGTACTTGTATATTTCTTGTCTTTTAAAATGCCGAAAAAATACGGCCACCATATATTATCAAAAGCGCCCGATATGTCCACAAATAATCCAATTACATAATTCTTTTGGCTTTTTGACACTGTTTCTTGAATTTTTAATATTGCATCCTCAGTTGAATATTCCTTTCTGAAACCAAATTGTTTATTATTCATACCCAGCATCAACCTATTTTCCATTATTCTTTTATATATTAACACAACTATAAACAAAGACAAAATACTATCAAAATTCGCATTGCTGAACAAAAACTGTTTTCAGTAAATTAAATCCCAGGTCAGGAGATGGCGCGGGTATAGAAAATGGTGTCAAGGAAACGCAACTACTTAACTATATTATCAAGGTATATTGATCCTTGCTTCTTAATTCGACGGATTTCCATTTTTAAGGCCGGTTTCCAAGAGGAGCTGAACTGAAATCCAGCATTACGATTAAGCGTGCTCCTTTCAGAGGACATCGCCAAAGCCTCCTTAATTTTCCGCTCCCAGTAACTATTGCATTTTACCAAGATGGTCGTCTCCCGACAATTGGCTCTATGGTTATCAAAACAATGCTCTGCCAGCCCAGACTTCTCAGGTTGCATTAAACGAATGCTCCGTTCATTTTCGATTATTCCAGTAGCGATAGTCCTTCCGGTTTGTCCTATATACGATGTTCCACATTCACAGGGAATGCGGTACACTCCCGGAACTTTGAAGTCCAGTTTGCCTTTCATTGGTCTCAACAGATATTTAATCTTCGGAGGTGCCTTGTGGATGGTCCTGATGTTCTATTTGGTGAGAATTATGCTGATTCTACCGGATAGATTGCCGGTAAACGGGATGCAGGCTGTAGCGGTAGGCTTATCTGACGCTTGCTGTATTACAGGTTTCCCTTTCCTAGCTTTGGTGATCGAGGCTTCAACGTCATATTCGGTGTAGCCGTTTTGACGGAAAGTGAGTCTCAGATCCTGTAATTCTTGTTTTAAATGTCTGGGATCAGAGATAGACAAAGCTCTGTGGGCCAGTGTATTGAGAACTCCCAGTCGTTGAGACTTATGATGGAAACTACGAGCGTTCAGATAGAGATCGGTGTGTGTAGTCTTGCGATATACAGCATGCCCCAGTGTACCATTGCTGTTTTTTGAAACAAGAATATCCAGGAATTGAAGAGTTCTATCCTTCTCTACTTCCATGGTAAACTGTATTTGAGGTCGAAGGCTGTTGATATGATAGTGATAGTGATAATGTTTTTCTTTGTTTATAGTTGTGTTATATCCGGTATTTCATTTGTGGTATAACATTTGATAAATATCCTGATGATTGGAGAGATGTACACTCACGAAACGTTGATATATAATCATCTTTTCACCTGGCTGGCTGCCCGAGAAGAGAGTGAGCATCTACACATATTTGTACTCGTCTCACCATATTCTCTGAAGTTTTACGGAGAGCATCCCCGCCAGTGTTACTTATTTCGGTTCGAATGGATCCCTTGAGAACATCAGTTGTCCGTGGCCTATTCTTGTACCCTCTATTTTTAGATGCTTCCATAAGAAAATATCCATTGAGGTTAGGCCAGGAGATCTGGGAGGTCACATACCTTTTGAGATTATTCGATTATCAAAGAATCTGGTTACAAGTTCCATGGTGTCAATAGATGTATGGCGCGTTGCTCCACCTTGCTGGAAATAGCCTTCTCTGAATTCGATATCATCGCGCTACTCCACAAATGTCTTGAATATACCCATATAAACTTCAGGGTCTATAGTCGTATCAAAGAAAATGGGACCAATGATTCATAGATGCTGATGTAGGACACTTCCAAAATTTTCTCTGAAATGTAAATAGTTTAATGTAATCTCTAAATTGTGTATTATATTCTTCAATAGGTTATGGCCTATTGAAATGGTTAGTATTTATATGGATCGCACTTTTTACCATGTAAAGCAATAGAAGCAAACTCTAAATTACTCTTTATTTTATTCTAAATTTTGTTACGAAGGTGGTATAATGTGGCACAAAATAAACAGCATAATGCATTAAATTATTCATTTGTAAATAATGAACTGTGTGCGCTGAATGACACAATTTAAAGAGAAGTAACTTTATGGACAACACTAAGGGATAGTTATTCTACATACAGGATGGCCAATGTACATAAACTGCTACTCTCATAAGGAACAAATAAGGAACTTCAAGAACTTTTAAGTTATTGAGAAAAGCTTCAACCTCAAAAATTTTAATGGAACCATATTACTTCGGTGATACATTAAGCTACCTTATGAAACAATATTTTTGTAAAATAATGTTTGAGGTGCAATATAGGGAACTGGTGAATATATCTCGAATACTTTACTCCGGAGGTTTGCAGGAAGTACTCCTAGTGATTTACTCTGAGGTATGTGTAAGGCACTTGCACAGATTTACTGTGGAGGCACTTTAGGAGTGAAATTAATGTCACTCGCGAAAGAAATAATATATGATATTAAAGGAAATGGGTACTGTGATTTCAAAGCTCATGAACTCTAAAAATGTAGTAATTTATGTAGCTGGTCACGTTAATCATTTACTGTGGCTCTTCAAAATGCTGAAATAAAAAATATCGAATTCAGAAAGTTAACGTATGCTAATGGAATGCACTTTGAGCAATTAATAAAATAAATTTATCACCAGGGTATTTATTTAATTATTCGTTTATTTCTCTTTCATACTTCAATGTAAACAAAATATAACAGTTTAAAAATTCATTTTATAAAAATAAATGTAAAGTTGCCTTTATTTAATGAAGAGAACTCCTCTCTCCCCCATAAATGATTATCATTTTTTCAATTAAAATTCTGAATTTGACACCCGTTGATCCTATAAGGGGCCCGTAGAAACATTTCCTGTATCGGAATTTGAAATACCCATCCCTTAGTCTAATAAGAACCCAGCGGGGTAGCTTAGACAGCAGCATTCGAGGTCGTAGGTTCAAACCCGTGGTGACCTTATTGACACGCGCTATTTCACAAAGGTTTTCCGGGCTGCTAGGCAGACGCTGGGAAAGATAATTAAATCTGTAGATTTCCTTGTACCTACATCTTCACATCACCTTTCATCTGGATGCTTATTTTAGGATTCTAAATGTCAGCAGGAATTTCGCGTGAACTGCAGGGAATGTACTTTTTGCAAATTCTCAAAGACGTCATTTGATTCCTACTTCCAGGAGGCCATTTCCTTTAGAGGCGTATGCACTAAACATCTCATATTTTTCGCGTGTTAATCCGAAGTCCTCCCGAGGACATACTCCAATAACATTTTGTTTGGTTTCGTTTGACATCGGTCGAACCCAGGAATCTCTGGTCAGAGGTTTTAGAAGCTGCACCCAGACTACGTATGTCACGGTAATTATTACCTCATTCTTCAGATCTTAACTGTATTTTATATCAAGTATCATATTACTACGACCAGGTAACCCAATCTCTGCCAAACTTTTTACAAGCGTTTTGAAAAATGTATTCAGAAAAATTAATTGGAGAAGCAACAGGGAATAAATATAAAAGGAGGTCACCTAATAGACCTTAGAGTTGCTGACGACGTTGTCTTGTTCCCAAAAACACTAAAGAATTACAGCCAGTGCTGCAAAAACCCTGTACACAAAGCAAAACCGCAGGAGTATCTATGAAAATGACAAAACACATCTCATGGCATCTCAATTGACGGAACAACGCTACCATATGCAACGGAATACACATATCTAGGCCAACTAATTTAATTCAAAGACAAGACCGGAAAAGAAATAAGAAGGGTATCCTTAGTTTGGAAATAACTCTGGTCCCTGTAGTCATACTCCTGACAAGACAAACAACAGAGCACTCAAATTCGAAGTACAAGTAACCTATGTCTACCCAACACTGTTTTATGGATGCCAAACATGATCGACAACAAATAGACAAATGACTGCGCTACAAATATGTCAAAGGAAGATGGAACAAAGGATATTGGGAATAACTATTAGAGACAGAACTTCCAATGAGTCGCTGTCCCAAATGGTATCAACAACAAACGTCACACATAGAGCAAACAGACTGAAGTGGAAGTGGGGAAGCCACATCGCGTGGATGAAAGATTAAAGATGGACATGTCGGACTCGCACACAGGAGACCAGCACAGAGGCAGACCAAGGAAGAGGTGGGTACACTTCTACACAACAGAAGCAGGTCAGCAATGATCTAGAACAGTAAGAAGCAGAGGAACATGGAGAACAACTGGAAGTCGACTACAAAAGTAAGAAAATGCTAGCCCACAAGCAACATCCCAAGTTAAATGGTTACGTAACACTTCCACGGCTTTTATCAATTACTTTTTTACCTGGCTTTCGGTGTTGTCCGCGTTCTGCTGAATTATAATTTCTTAAAAATCTTGCCGGCGTTTCGCCGTAGCCTATGTCAGGCTTCTTCATTGGGTAACCGCAAATGTTCGAGATAGTCACTGCTTTTATACTCTCTCTGTCCCTGCCAACCTGCAATGCTACTGGATCCGACTCCTCCAATGGGAGGTTGTGTTAATAGGATCTTCCAAATCGTGCTGAGTGGTTTGCCGGTGTCACGGTAAAAAGGTATTGAAACATCCCAAGTTGACTCATTGGCAGTGAAGTCGTCAGACCAGACAAACATTAGACACAACCTAACGTGAAGTAACTCACTGCGTCTTGAACCGAACTAAAGAATTCGCGCGCCACTGCTGTGAGTTAATTTATTGAGTACACGTACTTCTTAACGACACTTCATAATGTCTTACTCCGTAACTGCGTAATGAAGGGGAATAAAACACACTGGCCAGATTGTAGATTGCACACATAAGCATAAATACGGGAGTCAGCTTTTTTATTCTCGAAGTGATAAGTCGAGAACCATTCGTCGTAGAAAAATGACCTATGTATAGGCTGCCTGAAAAATTGTTGCCGCCTTCACCATGGCATATTAGAATGTGAAATTTCTAGTCATTCTGGGCGAATAGAAAAGATAAAGCTCTGTCGCTCATGCTTTTGCTCTGCGTTCCGAAGTAGGCAACGTTTCAGGACTCATAGGAAAGTCGCTCTGGGCGAGGCCTCTCGAGCTTTACCTCATATGTGCCCTCTAATACTATAAAGTCTGTCTAGTGAACGCGAGTGCAGTTTGCCCCTCAAAGGAAACTACCCTCTCGCCCACTAATGACCGCCATAAATCTATCTTCACACTTCAGAAATGGAACACTGTCGTTGAGGACCAATAGCAACCCTGATTTTCTCGAACTGACAGTCGCATGTCCAATCCACGTGGAGTCTCAGTTGCCAAAGCTCAAACTTCCAGTTCATCTGTTTCATTACGTGCAGAAATTCGCTGTGTGTCACGATGTGGAGACCGTAGGAGGGAAATGCAGTGGTCAATGCAAATGAAGTAGTAGATTACTTTCAGTCAAGTGAAAATAATCAAAGTGATGACACCAGTGTGAATAACTGGGCTGAGTTATATTACTGGAAAAGCCTCAAAAAACAAAGTTATAACGGGAACTGTTTCTAAGCAAATTCAAGCGCTTGTTTTGAACACATATAAATATGTGCTGACAAATAATCTTGGTAGGGGGTCATGCAATGAACCTGATAAATTCTAAGTATTCACAGAAATACAGTAAGAAATATTGTGACGAAAGGAATAACAAATACGCCGACCAAGTGTGAAAACAGAAGCAAACGTTTCTCTAAAGTATATAAATTCACATGCGATTTAAGTCGTCGGGAAATTTATAGATTCTATGCAAAAGGGAGAGCGCCCACCTTAGACGAATTGGTTGCACATTTGCAAGAAATTTGTGATTTTTCTTATGGGCACTGCACTTTGCGCGGTCTCCTAAATGAGCTGGGTTTCAAATACCGCACTTTGAATAAGTTAAGGGTTATTATGGAATCCAGTAGAACTGTAGCTTGGCGATATATATGTATATATGTCAAATATGTCAAAACTAAGGAAGTTTCGCAGTACCATATATATATATAGCCAAACCAAGGAAGTTTTGCAGAAATGGACATAAGATAATTTATTTAGACGAAACCTCGTACGATACCCATGACGTATCGAGAAAGGTGGCAACCTTACAGAAAGTTCTGGGAGAAGGAGGGTCTGTGTCGTGAAACGATTATAAGGGTTCGTCAAAGGCCAACGTGCACATGAGTTAACTAAACCGACTCCACGCCTTATAACTCCGCAAGACTGACTTGCTGCTAGACAGCCAGCACTTATGCAACGGAAGGAAAGTTCCAGCAATTCTAGAACGTTTGGGACGACGGAACTTCTAGAATATGCTAGGTAAGGGCTCCGTCATAACATGCACATGGTATCACGCAGTAGCCATTTGATGCGAGTTTATAATATGTATAGATGATAGTGAATAAATATACATTAGTGATAGTCTTATATATAGATATTTTAAGGTTAATTTACCTCATCATCTTTAAGCAATTAGCTGAGATTTGCCTAGTTATGTTTTAGCATATATAAAAAGAAATCCCCGCAAACGTGTACACGGACAAATTTGATGGTTATAATTAAACGAAATAGAACATCAACAACAGCATTGTGGCCGAGTTCCATTAAAATGTACAATTAGTTAATTGACGATGTGAGTTGTGGAATGCGTACTATTCCCATTAACCCGGTCGCCTGGAGCAGTTAATGCATTTGTGACGCCAGCTGTAACATGCGAGGGATTTGCTCTGGTTTCCATCTCTCACCTGCATCACCCCGTAATAAATATGTTACTACTTTTAACAACTGGAGGTAAAAAACAAGTATATCGATACATGCACATCACTTTCTCTATCTGCAGGTATTCTACTTCTATATTTCACTTCACATACATGTTTTGAAATTCTGTGAAACCAAAATGAGTTCTACGTCCTGTAGTGTAATAGTGGCCGAGTTCGTTTAAGCATGCACTGGTGAACGGAAAAATTGTGACTCAAATTCAGCTTACAGACCTCCCACGCTACTGGGAATGCCTAAGATGATGAAACACTCGTCCAACAAAGTAATGCTTTAGTAGAACTCTCTCGTTGAAGTAAGCACCTCTGCTATCTATCCCGCACCATCACAACAGAAATTGACTTTGCTAATGCATTTTCATATGCTAGCATCGAAGAGGTAATCTTATTTTGAAAGTGTGGCTGATAAGCAGTTTTATTACACATAATTTGACAAAATTGTTGTCAACGCGTGTGTCGTACACCAGAAGACCATGCAGAAGTCTTAGATAGTAACAATAGGTTTTAATTTACGCATTATACGCTTAGGAGGACATTGTTGGTATATACATACCTCTGGTAACCACTAACATTTGTGGTACTTCTAACGTTAACAGAAGAGCGCCTGTTTCGGCGGGCCATCCGGTAGGGGACGTGTTCCAGCTCCTCCAGCTACTGTAGAACAAGCGCTGCGAAAAACTAGTACTAGAAATACTTCTGACGTTTCTAAAAGTACGTCGAGAAGAACATACGAGGAAGTGTTTCGGATTTGGTTGCTCTCAACAGGACGGTTGATTCCCGACAACCATGAGAATTGGGTATGCCGTCCAGGTGGGCTTGAGGGACGCCTAAAGTATGCCGCGGAACTAGCCTGGAAAGTTAGTAGCATGATGAGCTAGATTGCTGACTGTCCGACCGAGATTTGGTCTCCCAGGAGGGTTTGACGCAACCTAAGTGACGTGTCCATTTCCACCTGAAAGGTATTTTAGACCCGAGATATTGCCCTATTGCTGTAGCGCCTTCCCAGGTTTTAGAGTGGGAGTTTCGTCACCTGTTGTTGGTTTATTCATAAAAGCCCCAGAGATGTACGTTAACGGGACTCTTCTTTGAATATTTCAGGGCTTTGTCATTCTTCTCCAACATGTCTTAGGAAGACCTGTTTTGGTTGAATGTTCCTCAAAGTACATTACTTCAACCCTTTTTTATCAATTGGAATTTATTTTTAATTTTCAGTCTTTCTTGAGAGTAGGTAAATTAATTTAAATGTAAAAGCAAAGTAACACTAAATAATTCATAGCCAGATTACTGTATCAAATTTTATTTTTAAGCTATTTCTAAATATAAGCTAATATTTTCCCCTTTTTTATTTGCTTTTTATATTTTTATTTTAAAATATTTATATTTCAATACATTCATTACTTAGGTATTGGTAATTGCTGTTTTTGTTTTGCTTTTATTGAGTGTAGTAAGGGGTTTTCCATTCATTGGGCGGAAAGGTTGGCGTTTTGGCGCAACGGAAGGTTCTAAAATGTCTTGAGTGTGTCAAAACAATACTTAGTTTATTTTTAACTTCAATTACCAGGGTAAGGAGCCTCAAATTGGGTGATATGGAACCGATAAGGCCAGAAGTGATTAACTTCAAACGCCACTTTCTCAGGAAACCAAACCATTCTCTCTTTAGTGCAACATTTTTCAGGATTCTTCTTAATTATACAGTGCACCATTCCCGTTAAAAACCAGATTTCACATTTTTGGGGTGACGTATTTTTAAAATACTGGCACTGATAAGTGAATTGTTAGACTAATTGTTGTGAAGTGAGAAATTCTTGTCTTACTCTGAAAATATTTCTGCATTTTCGATTCAGCAATAGTTATTAGAATTCTCAGTCATATTTTCTGCTTACTTGCCAGGTATAGACACTGTTCTTCAACTTCAATAGTAATTGTTACACCATCTGTAAGTTACATAAACCCAACGTAGCCAATATCTATCATAAAATACTCAATCTGAACTTTATACCTGCATTTGGACTATCCTATATAAAATCATGTTATTGTAATTTTAGGAGATTAAATATAGTTTGGTTTTATTTATCGTATAAGGCAATCTAATCTTTCGAGAGATAGTAAAATACTAAATACTAAAATTCAAGAAGGCAAGATGTAATAATATCACTAAAAATTCGTCAAATCACTAAAAATGCACTTAATTGCAAAATTGTGGGAGGTAAAATTCTTAACTTAATACATATTTCTTACACGTCTTATTATATTTCAATGCATTTTTGTGAAATATAAAACTCAAATCAGTCTGGGTAAAGCATTCTCTACGTTCAACTTTTTGCTCGCACTGATCTGTACCTGACGTCATTACTCTGCTGCCAACCAGTTCTGGAATATACAGTTGAGGAGAGAAAAATGATTCTTCGGAAAGATCTCAAGTGTGAAAGAAGATTTTAATCAGCGAAACTTCAGGAGTATTAAGTGAAGGAAGATTTCAACCGTCCCCCTTTCCACAAATCGGAGTTCGCAGAGAGACAAAGTTTAAGTAAAAAATCCCATCTTAAAGTCGGATCGCTAGGAAGCGCTGCTAACAAATAAGACATCGGGTCTAATTCAACTAACTCTTGCTGTAATTGTGCTAATCCGGCGCTAACGTCTTTATCGTCTGTTTGGTCCGGTCAGTGGGAATCCCACCCTCACCCTTCACATGACAATTACTACCCCAAGAATATTCATTGCAAAAGCTCTTGAATTTTGAATGCGATCTCCGAGCAGTTCATTACATTTACAAGATGGCTACTACATCGCCGTCCTCAACACGCACTGCCCCCCGCCAGTCTAAACCCCAAAAGGAATAACAAATGAACACGCACTCTCATTGTAGCCTACCTTCCAATGATGTAATTCGTTATTTATCAACTTAAGTAATAAGAAAACTATGAAGGCGATTCTGTTGAGGTAATTATTTTTGAAAGAAAATTGTATGTAAACACATATTTCCAAAGTTCCTACTGGTTTTAAATGGAATTTCACTAGTAAAAGTTTCAATGTTTTCAAGTACCATCTAAATGTATGAATTTAATACCTAGAAGACAAACTAGAAAAAAATAGGAAATAATAGGAGTAAATTAAGGAACATAGCGTGTTTGCTGCAATTTAATATAAATAAGACGACTACTCGCTGACATGTATCACTCCACGTGTAGCTTACCTTCCCCCTCATCCTGTTTGGCTAATGCTTTCGCGCCATAGGCCATAGGCGGTGCCTTCCCGTCACATTTAAACCTGGAGTAAACGCCACAATAATTGCCAGGAAGACAGATAAAATCATACAATTAAGAATATGAAGGCATGCAAAAATAATGAAGTTTATAATGAAACTGAGCAACTTGAAACTGAATGAATAAGCAGTGAAACTGGGACAAGTTTATAATGCAAGGCCTTCGGTCTCTTTCACTGAGATTTTTTTAAACCAGCACATATACCTTGCAAAAATGTTTGTCTTTCAGTCTTAAATGTCGTGTCACGCCATACTTGCCGTGTGTCCTTCATTCACCCAAGTCTTGTCAAGGTAGTATATTTGAGACTTACATCTCGGTACAGCCTGATTGTCCATAAATAACGTCTTTGCCACACAGCAATATCGCCCCTGGAGTGGTAAGTTTCCTTGTTGTCTCAATTTCATGTCGCGATGTTCCTACGCATCTAACACACCTGTAAGTTCAGGGCCCACCTGTTCGACCTCTCTCACTGACAAAGACGGATTCTTATCTGTGAGTGCATTAAACACATGCAACACAATTCTTTTTTCGCCGCTTTGTAAAGGTTTTTCCTTGCGATGCTTCAGCGAAAAGCTGCCGCTAGACTCTGCCATTGTACATATAATAAGTACACGCGCAATAAACGATCAATAAAATAATTTAGCTATCGCACTCGGCATTTCAAAACAAGGTCAGTGATAAAAGTCATATAAACAAATATGTCATCACTAACGCTAAATCACGTGCTATCGTGTCATGCGCTTGAGAGCAAAGGAACCTCCTCTTTATTTCGTTTAAGAATTAACATGCATTTCAGATAAATCAACTCTGTTGCGTAATATATTTCATTAAAACAGTTACGAAAATATAAATTTGACAATTCTCTTCCAACATATAAAGACATATCACCATGTTAAATAACGACTAATTTTTACCGCACAACAGTCTGCACCACAACAGCAGCCAATGAGATGTGATAAGGTCGTGACGGTTAAGAGATACGGGGCAAGCTTATGTGAAACAACGATTAGAAGACTTCCCTTTGAGGTTCAGTAGTACTAACACATAGCTGAGGATGTATTATGAATCAGATGTCAGAATGAAATGCACTGTGCAGTCTTGCATCTTTACTTTCTCGGTATTTATTCAGTATCGATATTTTACCGCTTGTACACTTTATCATTTGGTTTCATCTGTGGCCGGGAGGTGTGAGTTCGCTTCCCGTGACCGACCTACCCCACCCATGCCTTTTCTGGGCTTTTCCCGAATCTGTAGCAATTGGGCACAAGGCAAAAACAGTAGCAATTGAGCACACGGAACAACCAGCAAAACCGGTTTCAGATACTGAGGATTTGAAGAGACACAGCAGTGTTAATTAGTCATGGTCTCTTTTATTATTTTGTTGAAAAATCTGTTTGAAGGGATTCTTAGCCAGCTATGCCTACTTAAAACATAATGTTTTCAGGGTACACCACGTGGAGGCGATCTCTAATCGCACCTCAAAAATTTATATTTTTTATTATAACTATTACACTTTCTTCGTTCTGCTAGAACTCTTCAATAGGTTTTATGTTTTCTTGGTCCATAATTTAACTTACATTTATTAAAAAGCTCATTCAGAAAGAATCCGTACAGTTTTTCATTATTTAAGTTCATTCGTATAAAACAGAGTTTGTCATTAATTTATTTTATGCACATAAGCAAGAGTTTTCAGACTTTTTCTTAAATCTCTAGTTTCCTCAAGATTTTTCAGGCTATTGGCAATCCTATTGCCCAGTGTAATTGTAGACTTTATTTATTTTTTACTCTCCAAGTTGAGTTCTTTTATGTCGAAAAAGTATCTCTGGTATTCTGCATCATCCTTCAAGGTCTTAACTAGCGCGAGTATGTTAGGGTGTGTGGTCCTTGCAGGATTTTGTTGAACCGGTGTTTCCAACCTTCGAGCGCATTGTTTGCTCTGTGACATTTTCCATGACAATTCCATAACTCTGTTGGTATTGAAGGATTATCTATCCACTGTTCCACAAGTAGTCGTAGAACAAACTTAATTGCTAATTTTCTGGCAAGTTTTCTTGTATAATGAGCGGAGGATGAGCCAATGCAGAACACATCCTTCTATGAAGTCTAATTTCCTCATTTTGAATGTAGTCACGTACCAGTCCTAATTGTTGAACCTTTCTCCAAATACACTTATTGAAATGATAGCTGAAACCAGAAATTTATACATTTGGAAACACAAACTTCAAAGCTTGAATAGCGCTAGGTTCAAGATCTTCAATTACTTCCTTGGGGTTCCAGTCTGGAATCTTCTCTTTATTTGTGTTGAATAGCCTTCTGTAAGTCTACTTTTTCTTATTTGGAAGAAGGGCGTATACCATCGGTATGACATGGGTTTCATGACTTGTACTTCCAAGATTGGCTTGGATGGTGAATATTTGGCTACATTGTTTGCTACAGCCTTTGAATGTACAGCTTTTGTCACCTGAAAGTGACCTTCACAATTAAACTGAAAAAACAGCTCCCTCCCCCTGAAACATAGATAATTATGTGTGTGCCTAACTGCTAATGTGCCCAATTGCTAATGTGCCGAGCTGCTAAACACCCCTTTTCCCGGGTCGCCAGGCGAATGCTGCATAGGTTAATTACATCCCCCGAATTACCTGCCCCTACATTTCATCTCCATTATCACTTCATATAAACTCTCCTCTGATGGACTCTTTCAGGGTAGAAGCTTTGGCGGGTGACTCGGCGCTGCATGGCAGGATGATATGAACTTGGTTGTACTTCCTCCTATGGTTGGCTGGTCTGTAAGATCGTTTCCGGGCTACAGCAGGGCTGGCGGGATGATAGTTGTACTGGCCTGCCGGAGAGATTCCAACTGGTAAAGTGCGGGGACCCTAACCTCAGCACTGTCCTGATTCCTTGGGACGACCACCGTCTCTCTCCCCTCGCCTCAACCTTCCTCGCGGTGGTGTCACACTAGAGGCACAGGTACAATACGAGCCGAATCTCCTCCGTAAATAAATAAATTAGATGCCAAATTGAACCAAGAGTTGTTTTTACCCCATCTTGCTCCCTAATTCTATCAGTTATACTCCCCAGTTACAATGTGGTTTATGACATATGGTGGAGGGTGCTGATCTCTCTGTTCGATCCCCTAATTTCTCATGGCCAACAATTACTGGAGTATTGCCTATGTTGGAAAAACCTACCTTTATTTCAAAATGTTAATCATGAAGTTCGACCTTATACTTACATGAAGTAATTCGTTATTCGTTTGTTACATCCTATCCATTCAAAGAGAATTAAATACCATGGCCATCACGTAGTAGATATCTTAAAACATTTGACTGCCGCTTAAGCCTACAGCATTCTCCTATAGTAAAATATTGCATAATATCATTTTGCAAATATTTATCTCGTTAAACATGAAGTATATAGAAGAATAGGCATTTTAAAGGATAGTTTGTGCATGAAAGAGAGGAGAAAGTCGTGTCAGTGCACACTAAGATATTTTTTCTCTTTGTCACATTATTGATTTATGAGACATTGGTCTTGTGTTTGTTTGAACTTCGCAATACGTAGTCCTGACATCAGTCACGTGTTTCGTGATGTCTTAGAAAGAATATCAAAGCGAGCGTAGAGGGACCGGCCTTTTAAAGATTTAACTATCGCGTCAACTTCCCCTAACTTCTTGTAACTACAGCGAAATATGTAATGAAGCTGTTTCTGGAAGCTTTGGCATGAAAATGTTAAATACGCCCTTCTTAAGTAAGTTAGCGGAATACTAGATAGAATATAACCCATCCAATTCCAACTCGTTTATGTTATTTATTTATCTACTTATCGAGCGAGTTGACACAGAGGCCGAAGCTTGTGGCTAAATGTAATGTATGCGTTAATATTACCAGAGCCTGTTATATGAAATTTCACTCATGTTGTTAATTGCGCCACCCAAAACTATATTTTAAATGCAAATGACATCATTCTAGATGGAGCAATTAATTTTGAAACGTACGTCATTGTTGTGAAACGCAAGACACGAAATTAATTTAGTTAACAATGTTGATGATGACAACACTCAACGCATAAAAATGTTTCTGCCTACATTAATTCCTAAAGTCCTACAGCAGTCATGCAAGTCGTAGCATCGCCCATACTGGGCTCAAAAATGACAATCGTAATCATTAATATTTATTGCATTGAATCGTTGTTCCTTTGTTATCAGTTTGCAACATTAGCGCTTCCTGTGGGGAAGCAAATAAACCACTACAAAGTGTTGTGAACCGGTACAGCAAAATGAGCGGGCGCACCATTAAGAAAATGGAAATACCTCGTGAGACGTGACACTTTTCCCTCCAAGAGAAACTTTTGTATATTTCAATTCCAAAATGAACGGAAACGTTTGTTTCAATTAAGCAAATTAATGTAAGTTCAGTAAAGTTCTTCCAGGATATCTGCGTGTTTGCAGACAACGGAAGGAGACACTCTGCAAACCAGCAATAAAAGATCATCGTTCGTTGCTTGGCAACCGTGAAGAAACAACTCCTGCTACTTCTGCGAATGCAAACTTCTCAAGAAGCAGAGATGTATATCACTTACCTCAGATCCGCGGCAAAATCAAATGATACATTTCATAATTGTTTTCCAAAATCTATACAATGTTGTAGTTCACCATCCTGTGAACGATCCTGGTAACGATCTCGATAATGATCGCAATTGACGTGGTAAATTGTTGTCTATTATGGACAAGTTGTTGCATCAGCATTTCTTGTTTGAGAATGGTTAATTTCTCTGTACCCCTTGTCGGTTAGGCAAGTTATTCGGCATACTTGTACATTATTACATCATGCCCTTCACCTTCGAGCTCCAATACATGGACTCAAAACAATTACTATAAGATGGACATTCACTTTAAATACACCTCACTTTGTTTTCAGTCTTATTACATGGACTATAATCTTTGATTTTATAATATATTTATATTGTTGGTTATTCCGGATACCACACTTTCATTTTTCATATATTTCAAGTACGTTACACTGAATTCTATAACACTTGATTGCTCTTTGGAGGTGAAAGTTAAATTTTAGCCCTCTTTTACTTTTCTACTCCTTATCCATAGCAGGTAAGCATTATACAACCCTCAAGAAACCTATTTGAAGATTTCACAGAAATGATCAGTGTTAAGATTCTCTGAAAAGAAACAAAAGATGCTTCAGAAATATAGGCCACGCCGTGGCTCAGTGGTAAGACCGCTTGGCTCTCACCAAGGCGGCCCGGGTTCGATCCCAGGCGACCGCAAAGTGAGATTTGTGGTGGACAACACGGCGTTGGGGCGGGTTTTCTCCGGGACCTCCGGTTTACCCTCCATCTCATTCCACCGGTGCTCCATCTTCATCTCATGCATCATCAGTGTCACCGCCTGCGGTGCCGTATGCAGTAAAAGCGGGCGTGAAGCACTACACACACATGTTCATTTCTTCAGAAATATGTCCACACATTGTCGTGTGTGTGTGTGTGTGTGTGTGTGTGTGTGTGTGTGTGTGTGTGTGTGTGTGTGTGTGTGTGTGTACGAAAATTTGATTAAATACAATCCTCCAACGATACGACACACAGATGTTGAAGGTAACCCTCTCAACGTTGAATAATAGATTTCATGGAAATGTTTTCGTCAACTGCTTTTTCTGCCGAGACATTACTGAAGGTTATATTTTCAATATATTAATATAAAATGAGGTGTAAATCTTGATTATTCTCTGAAAACATTATGGAATTGGCTGTATTTGATTGAAATGAGCATTTTTCAGAAGGTCTGAAGGGTACCCACAGGAAAAAAAATGTATAATAAAAATCATCTAAACATTCTTTTTCGATTTTTATAATCTCCAGCGTTAACATTTACATAACGAAGGTACGCGTTTTAATATTTTCAGTCCTTTTCTTTTCCCCTTTTTTCCATTGCAAGAATGTGTTATCACGAAGAAACTTTTTATGCTAAGCCTCTTCATAGATGAACTGTCACTCGTACTGTAGTGAGGAATTAGTAATAAATTGTTGAAATTAATAGTACATTATTTAATAATTATATGTCAAGTTTATTTGGCAGGGAAAATTTCGAGAATTCCTACCACTAATATTTTATTGAAAGTCTTCATGTAACTTGCTAGCACTCCAAATATATTAGCCTGCCTGACAAACCTGTAGCTATATAATTTTCAGACTTCTCCATTTGCATACAAGTTTCTTTTCTGACTCAGTTTATAGTTTCAGTATCGCTACAATTCGCAGTTTTCTACTGTCTCAGGATTGTCCACCTCTACGCAGCCATTATGTTTCTGATTAACAGTTCATAATTTATTTAAAGTTTGTCCATCGTATGAGGATCAGCCATAATATGGTGTCCTGACTGACTTAAAAAATTACAGGTAGTTCCACCAATTTCTAGAAAATAATAAGATGTACGCTCATCACTAATATATACAAAGAGGTGTAATGTAACAAACTTTTTCAGTTGAAAACTAAACTTGGTTATAGCAATATGACAATAAAGTTAAACTTGCATGACATCAGATTAAATCGAAGTGCACGATAATTAATTTCAGTGTAAATGAAAAACTTAAATTTAAGTTTAATTGAAAAGATTAAAATTTGGATCAATTTCAGAAACCTTTTAAAATTTCAAAGAATGAGTACTACTGTTTCTGATAAGTACTTACTGTTCCATCTACCTGATGTCAGTCGAGATAAAGTTATGTTGCAATGATATTATAGTCTCCTTATAGATAAAGCGGAATTCAAATATTAGCATTTACACTTTCGTGCTTTAAAATAGTTGGCTTTATGTTGGCTTTCAGATTCCTCTCTCTTTGCAACCGAGAAACATATTCGAATAATAATTCCCATTTTAGTAAAGTTTAGGCACCGGAAAATGGAAAAAAATCCATAGCTATCTCTGCGGTATACCAGTAAGAGAAAAGTCTGTGGAGGCTTTCCCAGAAATTTTTATATACACATTTGATTTGTAATAAGAAATGCGGTTTCCTATGAAATTTTTTATTTAAATTTTTGGCTGAATGTAATACAGTATATGTCAACTATTACTTGATAGGAAAACGAATTTTAAAATAAAAATAATTATAAAGTAGTGCTGTTGAGGGTCTACTTTGACGTTTGTCAGCTAATTAGTAATTTTTGAAGATAATGTTCCGAAAAATTCAATTTAAAATTCCATAACTAAGAAACAACTCCTATGATGACCGCCTTTGTAGCTTAGGTGGTAGCGTGTATGCCTCACGTTCAAGAGGTCCCATGCTCAAATCTCAGTCAGATGAGTTATATGGATAAGGTTTTCCTCGGTGGTTTCCTTATCCTGAAGTAGGAATATCTGGTAACTCTAAGGTGTAAGGACGCTGAATTCATTTAAGTATAATTTCACCCATTTCATTTGTCGTCTGATATGACTAAATGATGGAGGACGATAATTACAGAAATGAAATATCTGTCTTCCTCAAAACACGGCGATAACATTTATCAAATAAGGTGTTAATAGAAATAATTGGAATGGAAAGCATTCAGTTTGATATTTTACTGGTTTCTGATAGAATGGATCATAAATTGTACAAATTTAAACCTTCTGAGATAAAGCGTTTAATGTTCAGTTAAAATTCGACTCAATGGAAAGTTTTGATCTTCCATACTCTGTGACAGTGAACTGTAACTGATGGTTTTAATGTTACAAAGAGAGAACAGACCAAAGTAATTAGCTATCTCCGAGTCCTGCTGCTCTTTTATCAGGAAGGTTATTAAAGTGTTGAAAAGTAAAGCAGGATACTGCAGTGGTAGAAATGTCCTTAGCGAGTTTCTTGGGTTGACATCCGCAGCTCTTCTTATGCCGTGAGGGTGGGGTTAGACCAAGTACAATTTAATTAGAGTGGGTCGATCCATCATGTCGACCGGGCTACCTACTGCATTGCCCCCTCGCGGAGTTGACAGCAATTACACCGTGATGAAAACAAAACACTGCACGATCCGATACGATACGGTAGGCTCGAAGGGAGCGAAATGTCACACAGCGATTAGGGGTGTTCGCGTTTATCCTTGTACAGCCGGTGTTTCTAAGTATAAGCAAAACTGTTCTGCAAGTAGCAAATTATTAACTTATTCGTGGTGTCATTTCTGAACTCTTAAGTACAGCGCTAATTTTTTTTTCTTCAAAAAGGAAAGCTGAAACAACTTGGGTTACAATTATTTGCTTTCTCAAAATCGTATCACAGTAAATATCTATAAAACATTATTTATAACAAAACTAGGAAAGCAATATTTTTGTGCCGAATTAAACATTTTACTTTGGTGTTAAATATAATTTATATTTTAGAAATAAATAACTTATTAGTGGTTTTCATAGCATATATGACATATCATGCCCACCAAACCCACAACATTCTGCCAGACGTATTACCCTAATATAGGAAAGGATAATCAAATGAGGGACAGTAAAATTGTAGTGGTATATAGGATAGGCTTGGTGAAACTTCCAGAGAACCATGGTCAGTGTAGCCGATCCAGCAGGAATAGAAGCCGGGATCTAAGAAACCTCATGGCCTACCTTTCAAGAATTCCACTCAATTCAATATTACTTAGCTTGGAATTATTTGCAATTAAAAGGGATAGTGAGCGGAAATATCATATCGAGTTATGATTAATAAAATTTATAAGGAATTTGTAATTGAAAAAACAACAATAAAAGTAATAATAATACAAAGTTTTGAAATTATATTGACATATTTGTAAAATGTTATTAAAATCCTTAGACAAAATAAATTATGTAGTGTTGTTTTACATTTAAGAAAGATACACCCGTAGTCGTTTTACAAAAATGACTAACAGCTTAATAAGAAAACTTTTCCAACAGGTAGAAACTTTTGGTGTCCAACAATGCGACGTGTTGAGAACTTTTAGTAGTTTTACTACAACAGTCAACATCACAACCAATAAACTATGCATGTTGTATCTTTTTAATATATACAAGGGTATTATGAATGTTAAGGTCTAGAAACCCTAAAATACGAAGAAATTTCAAACAATCATTATTTCAGCCTTTGGTTATATAAAATTTGCCTTCTGAAGTCTGAATATAGTTACTGAATTTGGGTAGTAATGTCATAAATGTTTTCCTTTCAAAATGATAATAAAAATACTAGATTATATATAAAGCTTAGGACATTTTTATAGTTACTGTATTTACTATTGTGTAAAAGACCCTTAAAATTTATTATAAGTATCTATTATATGATTAATGCAAGAATATAACATAATTTCATACTAGAAGTCATATTAATATTTCGTAAATTAAAACCGAATGTTTGAGTTTGGTTACTATACAGCCTAAGTTTATTTTTAATAAACCACAATTCAGCAAATTGCATGATATTTGATGATCCTTCAAGTGCCTTAACACCAGAGTGAACTGTTAAAAATATTTGTCGTCAGCATACAGAACAAAGTAATGTCGGTTTTTTTTATTTTGGTGTTTTGGAAAATTTACTGGATCTCTTTGGCTCATCAATGCTATCTACAGGATGCCATAGCTAGTGTTGCGTACATTGCGAGCGCGTATCAGTCTTCTATTGTTAATAAACAGTCACAAAATGGAGATAAATTTTGAACTTGGAGTCCTAATACACTATTGGAGACACGATTATAAAGCCGCTGCCGCAGCTCGAAAAATATGTGAAGTGGAAGGAGAAGGCATCGTTCTTGAGCTTGTGCAACAACTATGGTGCCAACGTTTCAACGATAGACACCAATACGCTAAATATTTACAACGTTCTAGAAGACCTGAAGTATAAATATTGCGGATACACGCCAAGTTTTTGCGAGAAAATCAGCAAAGAAGTACCAGTGGGCCTTCAGGAGAATTTGGTGCATCAAAAGATACCATATATCGGCATATTAAGACATTGGCAGATCATATAGAAACTGTAGATCTGTACCTCATAAACTAGTTGTTCGGATTGGGTTGGACTCGAGGGGGCAGTGGTTCCCGATACCTGTGAGTGATCGGGGACGTCTCTGGACGGGGTTTAGGGAAGCCATTAATATTCCCGCGTACTATCCAGCATAGCTAGTAGAAGGTGTGCTAGATCACCAGGCGGTCCCTCCGAAGTCACATCGGTAGCCTTCCCATTTTGAAGTTGGCACGCGTAAGTGGCGTATCCACTTCCATCCCGTCTTGAGTCCACAGGACCAGATGGGTGGGGGCTTGTTAGTCTCTAGGTCTTGCACTATGGAAAGCCCCACGGAGGCGCCGGCCGCCCTTTCGGGACAGCTCGGTAACTCCCTGGTCGAAGGAGGCCCGAGTCCTTGGTCCTACGGTTCCAGGACTAATGGGAGTAGAACCTCTTACATTAACCTCAGAAACTGGCACCTAATCAGGCTGAACGTAGAGTGGATATCTGTAGTTAGCTTATACGTAATCCCAGGGTTAATATATTTTTGAGGAAAATTGGCACTTGTGATGAAAAATGGGTATAATACCAAAATCCTGATGTTTCAAAATAGTGGCTTGATCCCCGCCAACCTGACAATGCCATCAGTTCGGTCCCAAACTAATATGTCTGGTGGAATTTTGAAGAGATATGATTCACTGGGAGAGTGTACCAAACGGGCGGGCGATTATTGCAGATGTTTATTCTAAACAACTGGAACGAGCTCCTGAAATTTTGAGATATTGTTATCAGCATTTGTTAATCGAAATGATGTTCTATTGCAACAGGACAATGATACACCCCATGCTACACGAACAACCATGGAAAAATTTAAGGAACTGGGAGCAATCGAAATCATACTACACCCAGCATACAGCCCAGATCTCGCGCCATCAGAGTACCAGCTTTTTCGATCCAAGCCCTAATTTCTACGTGGAAGAACTTTTGAAAACTTTGAAGCAGTGCAAGTGGGTGTCGCCGAATTCTTCGCATCAAAAACCAGATGGTACCATCTTGGGATAATAAACCTTGCTGAACGATGGCTCAAGACCATAGGATTTAATTATCTATACTTTAAAAGCTACTTAATTGCTTGTCAGAACTTATTTCAAATAGTTTTTCTCTTAAAAACGACATTACTTATCAGACAGTACCTATATTAGAAAATTTGCAGCTAGATCTCCTATCGTCACTATAAAATACAGAGGTAACAAAATAGATGCCTGCGGTAGTACATTATAAGAAAGTCATATATTTTGGACACCTTTGAATTATAAAGATAAATTTGCGTTTCGGCTTTATCACTTGATATTTTTTCTTTAATATGGCAATAATTGAAGACAATCATTTAATCGACTCCAAACATTTCAGTTATTTCAGAATAGGTATATTCTTTCAATATTTCAGAGAGAATGGTACACGAATTTTCTCCTCTTTTAGGTCTAGCAGGCTTAAATCTTCTAGTTAAGTTGGTCGATTAATGGATGAGATAATGCTAAAATGAGTTCGGTTCTTAGTTATCCCACATAAGTCTTCTGAGGATAAGTGAAAACGCTGCACAAAATCTTAGCTAGATAACTTAGCTTCCCGAGATACGAACCCGGGATGTCTTCTGAGGCCAACCTATATCACAGAGACGTATAGAATCTAATTGTATAACCAGGCACTATCAATGCTATTTAAGATGAGATGTTCGCTTGTCTCATCACGTATTTTCGCGGTGTAGGAAATGTAAGGTTAAGTTGTGACATGCCTTAAAGCGAGGAATTTTTCTGCCACCCACTAACCGTGTTCTCTTTCTGAATAGGGCACCACGAGACTGTCCCTTTGCTGAACCCGTTATGAACTACGTGATCAGAATGGTTAAGACTCCCCTGTGCTATAGATTTCAGTCCGCCGCTATATCACATCCGATCTGAGCATTGCCAGCCAGCCTTTACAAAGAACGCTATTGGGTCTGCCGAAGACGTAATGTATGAAACTCGATAGCAAGTTTACTCTCTCCATTTTTATTTCTTGATTCGGCTCTTCTCTAAACGGCGGGATACGAAGGAAAGTTTCCCGAATTTGCTATCTACGTTAGAAATTGTTCTCACAAGGCAAGCGGAGTCCTCCTTCAAACTTGTTACACTGCTCCTCCACATGTAAAGTTGTGAAATTAAGGCCTGCCATCATGCTGAGTAGTCATGTAATCTCACTTAACTATGAAGCACATGTATCTCCCATTTAAATGAATGCTGTTGCAAAGCTCACCTCACAAATTAAAGGTGGTTCAGAAAGCATAAATCCAGCTTTCAGACAGTCTTAGCTAAAACGTGCACGTTCAATGTTAGGTACATATTGATCAGAAGGAGAAAATTATGCTTCCGTTGTCTGTAATACAGTCATAACATTCTTGGGTTACAAACTTTGATTTAGTTACAGTTGTATTACTATATAGGAAGCTTGTTTATAGATGTAACTACGGATAATTTGTTTGCAGTAATAATGGAATCAGAAGAACCAGCCGAAATTTTACAAACAGCAGAAAGCTTGACCATTTGCAGCCAAAATCCAAGAAAGGAATACAAAATATCGTTTCTTCAACGGTGAATGATAATAAATATACAATTTATTTAGAGTAAAACTATGTTTTGCCATGTTTTAAGCAATAAAGTAAAAAAATATAAACATCTTCAACATTGTGAGCAAATTGTTCTCTGATAAAACCATCCCTAATGTCAAGAATAACCTAAACATTAGGAAATATCACAAAATAATAGCATTTTTGTCACTGACTTGTAATCCTTTTTTAATCATAAACTTCATAAAACTTAATTATTTTAGTTTCATTATTTTGAATTTATTGAGAAAAGAATTCGTTTGAAATTATTAAAAACTGTATTAGAAAGGAATGAGGTTAAAAACAATTGAAGGTAAAACAGTGATTCAAGAGATGGAAGCAAAGTAACAAGTGTTGTTATTATGGTTAACGATGATAATATTAATTTAAATTTTTATGAAATGCTGTTTGGATGTTCAATAATTTGAAGAAAAGATTATGAGTATTAGCAAATATCGTCATGAAAAGTGTGCAAATAAAGATGATGTAAAACAACGAGAAATTATTGAATTGCCAAAGCAACGGCCAGTTCAATAATTTCAAACCACCTAGAGTTAAATTCATTTTACGTATAGACGTCGTCGAGTAAAGACGCAAAAGTGTGCGTTTAGACGTCAGAGAGTAAAGAAGCAAAATATTATTCTACGTTGAGACACCGCCGAGTAAAGACGCAAAGTGTTTTTCTAAGTTTATACATCGAGGTGTAAAGACTCAAAATTGTGATTCTGCGTAGAATCATTTTCTAGGAGTAAAACATTAGAACTGTAAAAGGAATAGCGATGCTTCTGAAATATTGTATTAAGTTGGTGTTACGACGTATTTATGTTCACTTCTGAAAGAATTAAAACTGGAATATTTGAAAAGAAGTTAAACAATTCTTCAATTTATTTAGTAAACTACTTTCATTCCACCCCTATCCGATACTACGCCTGAGGTTAGAGGATACTGCAGCAGCCGAGGGTAAAATCGCGTCCAAGAGCATCTGAACCAGTCCCGAGGACAGGACGCTGCACTTTCCTTGCCCAGAAATACTGTCGCAGCTTCTTGAAGGTTACCAGCCTAAGAAGGAATAGGTTTATTCCCATACATTCTTTGCTTATGGTTTTTTTTAACTCATCACGTTATCAGCACTGATGTTAATATTAAACAGACAACCTTCATAAGCGCCATGAGCATCACAAGATGCTCAGTAGGAAAGCGAATCTAACTCTAAATCTAACTACTGTCTACAAATAGTGTATGCCTCATGCTCAAAACAACTTTATTCTGCTCGTAAGTTTCTCTATTTCTTAAGTTATTTTGCAAACAAACTCGCTTGTAGTCTTGTATGGTAAATAATCATTTTCACTTGTACCAGATTTTGGCGTTAAATACAGACTTTCCCTCACACTGCACCTTTCTTTCACTCTATCTCTCGCCTCTGTCCCATTTTTAACCCTTTCTATACCCCACTCTCTCTCTCTCTCTCTCTCTCTCTCTCTCTCTCTCTCTCTCTCTCTCTCTCTCTCTCTCTCTCTCTCTCTCTCTCTCTCTCTCTCTCTCTCTCTCTCTCTCTCTCTCTCTCTCTCTCTCTCTCTCTCTCTCTCTCTCTCTCTCTCTCTCTCTCTCTCTCTCTCTCTCTCTCTCTCTCTCTCTCTCTCCTCTCTCTCTCTCTCTCTCTCTCTCTCTCCTCTCTCTGTCTCTCTCTCTCTCTCTCTCTCTCTTCTCTCTCTCTCTCTCTCTCTCTCTCTCTCTCTCTCTCTCTCTCTCTCTCTCCTCTCTCTCTCTCTCTCTCTCTCTCCCACCGAAACTTTAACATTCCTATCTCCTGTCTGTTAACTTAAATTTATTTATTTGCTTCTCTTCAACGTAATCATAAGCAAAGGTAGCGTAATAATTAAATATTTGCGGTGCCTCACTTAAATAAAATACATCATCATCATCATCATCATCATCATCATCATCATCATCATCATCATCATCATCATCACTGTTACCATTATTACCATTATTACCATTATTACCATTATTATCATTATTATCATTATCATCATCATCATCGTTATTATTATTATTATTATTATTATTATTATTATTATTATTATTATTATTATTATTATTATTATTATTATTATTATTATTATTATTATTATTATTATTATTATTATTATTATTATTATTATTATTATTATTATTATTGATTATGATTTGAAGTTTTCGCATGAAAGACCAAATTTCTTTAATTTATATTTTTCACGTACCTATTGTTTATCTATCATTAACCAGTGTGAGATATTTTAATGCCGTGTGTAATGTATGTCTTTGAGGAATCTGCTGACGGTGCTACAGTAGTGAAATAGTAGCGACTGCCAAGTCCATGCTAATCCGAGCGTGGTCTTTAAGCGCTATCGACCAGCAAACCACCAAAACACTCGAGTCGTCCAGGTTTACCTGGGCGTGGTGCTTTTTACTTTAACACCTAGCAGTTTAGTGCCGTTTTATCTGGTAGTAGAGAAGTAAGTCGTGCTCCTCAGGCTATTGACTTTGGCAGTGTTTTTTCAAGCCATTTGTGGGCGAAACCGTACGCCCGTCCACGCGGCAACCAGATTCAATGCGTTTTGCATTTGGCCGGCCGCTCGCGAGGTGGCGCCCTTCCACAAGGAGTGCACACCCAATGGTAGTTGCAAGCTTCCGCCTAGCTGTGAGGCTTCTTGGCTCAGACTCCTGCAAGCTAGACGGATAGGGGTGAGATAAAAGGTTTTGACTTTATCAGGCCCATTTCTGGGCCTGAGAGTATTTGGTTTTGAAGGAAGCGCTATCGAGTGTCAACGGACATTACTTACGTTACACGTAAAACAATTTTAGAAATATAGATTCCTTTATCAACATAATTTTCGAAATTAAATGAGCACTCTAAGTTTCCAGATCATACGTTGCCAAACCTGCCAAACGATGCTGAAAAGGCTGTCACTGGACTTGTATACAAAAGGCTCGCAACGGTGCGAGACATTAAGGAAGAATTATTCGTCGATTATAACAATAGATTTAATACAGATAATATATGTCCAATGCCTTGGGGTTTTACTCCGTTAAAGGTAAACTAGAAGTGTGCAGGTAAACTCGCACAAGTAAATGGGTAAAAGAAAATATTCTCGATTTTCAGAGCTGGTCAACAAAATCTATGGTACGAAAAAAGAGCACAATATATACAATTTCAGAACCCCTCAATGTAAAAATCTCAAATTATTAAAACCAAAGTGTTGATGATGGAAAGAAAAGAAGCTAAGAAGCTAAGATTGCAATAAACGATGGGATAGCAGCACAAGTTAACGATTTTAAATATCTGGGATGCAACCTATCAATCTACAATGTGAATCAAGATCATTATAATAATGCAGTAAAATATATAATACAGTAAATGAATGTATTGATATGGGAAAATCAACGTCACTTTATAGCTTAGGGAAAGAGATCAATATGAAACTGAAGTTGTAGAATTGAAAAGGTTACTAGAGTTATCCAGAAGAAAAAATGCGAAACGAAGATGCATAGTGCTAAATATAAAATGTAGTGTAATACAAGAAATACATGAATATAAAAAGCATTGGCAAGGACTTGTTAAGTAGATGTACTCAGACCAAAGCCAATTGTAACCTACAGGGAAGGCAACATACGACAAAATAAGCGACGACCAGAAAGCGGAAAATGTTTATACTTCCAATACTTGAAATGGCAGAAGAAGAACCTATTTGTCATGACATTTGTTTAATTTTTGAAGATTTGCTGACTTAATATAAATGTTAACCTTATATATCAGTAGTGCTTATAAGCAGACACGCACGAGATACATACCATTACACATGACAGTTTGCAGAAATTTTCGCCACAATTGAGGTTAATGTAGTGGGATGACCTCCACCGAGTTTAATTAGAGAAAAGGGAGACGCCCCCTTGTATCAGAATATCCAGGCAATTATTATGTAAACCTGTTACCGAATAAGATATGATTGTGCGGCAAGTTTCAACTCGCATTTGTAAGGCCCTAGTTCTATTCACTTTCGGGCCGGACACTGAATTCGGCGGTCTTCTGTGATTTGTAGACCAATAGATGGGAATTTTCCGTCTCCACTTTTGTTTCCCGTGTTTCAGGACGTATCCGGAGACGTAAGGCACAGCGCATGTGTTCGAACCTACCACCCCAGATCTGGCCATCATTGTGTCTGTCACCTCACTTTTTCCTCCTAGATGATTTCCAAATCAAAATAGGTGACTATGCCCTTAAATGCTTGAATCCATCTCCCTTCCATGAAAAGTGTAGCCATATAAGGTCACCTGTAAGTGTAACTTATCTAAAAAGCACCAAGTTATGGTAGTTATGGGGTGCTATAGCTATGGGAAAAATTCCGCTCAGATGTATTCTTAAATGATACTTTCAACATGTTTTGAATTTGTTGTAACCGCAGTATCAGACAGTGATTAGGAGGTGGCGAATTAATCGAAATCACGAGAATTAAAAAAGAAGATAAATTAATAAAAATGCTTTGCTAAACTAATATAAAATATTGTTATATTAATATGAAATTAGAATGAAATTAGAGTAATGATTAAAATAGCGGTTTAATTAAGAATAAGATGGGAAGAATATAATTTAAGACAACTAACATGCCAAAATCCAGGTAAGGGAGAGAAAATATTTCTGTAAAATCTGAACAAAAGTCGGGGAGACAGGAAGAGGTGACCGTTAGCCTCTTTGTTTAAGGAAAGGTTCAATGTCTGAGAACTATAACCAAGAATGTGTAGGAACAATAAGGTCTTCAAGATGCGGCCAAGCGTAAGACCTAAAAGGATTTACTTTGCTGAGGTGATAACGATGTATACCGTTACAAAGAGCCCAGGGTAGGCGTGACCCAACTCACGGTGGGATGTAACGTCAATGAGTTCGATGAGTTTTGCTAACCAATAAAGAAAAATCGAAATAAAATGAGAAACCAATAATAATGTAAGATTTGAGAGATGGGGAGAAGGGTGAGTTATTTTGATCATGTGATAAGGGTTAGAGTGGGGATCAGAATAAAGTACGAACTGAATCGCAGAGCAGACGAAAAATCACTTCAACAGTCATACTACGAGGGGAAAGATGTGTTAGTGCGCGTGAAGAAGAAGTAGTAAAGATTTCTAAGTCCGAAATGTAGGGAAGTCAAGAATAACGCAACCAGCGTAAGAGAAGCAGCAGCAGAAGTTTATAATAGCAAAGTATTCGCCGTATAAAGAAGTAAGAGAATTCTGTTAGGAAGTTTAGTAACAGGTGGTCACCGCTACAAATCAATCTGAATCAACGAACTTAGTGAGAATTAAATTAAATCATTTTTGCAACGAACCAGTGTATTATTGAGACAACTGAGCAGCCAACAAACAACAAATCCATTTCCTACAACCATTCACCTGAGGATAAGAGATCTCATAGCTCCAATTAGAACCCAAATCAAAAGTAAACACCAACCAATCGAAATCTGACATGCAGGTATGCCGCATAATGGCGCCGACACGTTGGGGCTTCGAATTGTAGGAAATGGGTGAAATGTAACGACGACAACGACGAGGAGAAGTGAGAAGAACGACGACGAAGGACTACTACGAGGAGAAGTGAGAAGATCGACGACGACAACTACGATGAGGACAGCAGAGACTACGAAGAAGACGGCAAAAACAACTAACAAGTAAAATTTCCCCCCAACCAAGAGAGAAGTTCAAGTTCTTTCGACATCAACTGAGCCTACTAGACGACGAGCAGCACGACAAAAATTGGTAAAGACATCACATAAACACCACAGCCGTACAACAGAACTGTGAGTTACACATACTCAATTTATATTTCTTGTAAATGTAGTATCATTCATTGAGATCAATATCTATGTAATGTCTTAGTAATAAGTATTTTGGAAGGGAAATTAGAAAATTTAAAGGGGAAGTTCAATGCTTTTGAGAAATAAGAAGATCGTATAGAATAAATTTAAAATGGAAAATTCTGGGGAACAAATAGTTATGGAGACAGAGAAAGAGTTAGAAGTTGTTAATGAAGAGATAATGGAAAGCAGTGTTATAGGATCAGTAGATGAGGGTGTAAATGGTGTAAGTAGCTTAAATGTAAATAGGAGAAGTGACAATCCTGGGGTAATGGAAAATCTACAAGAGATGTTCCAGAAACTCATGGCGCAAATTACTATTCAGAGTCAATCACTAGAGACTAAATTCGTAGAACAGAACCAATCACTAGAGACTAAATTCGTAGAACAGAACCAATCACTAGAGGCTAAATTCGTAGAACAGAACCAATCACTAGAGGCTAAATTAGTAGAACAGAACCAATCACTAGAGGCTAAATTACTAGATCAGAGCAAAGCTATGGACAAATCACTAGAGACTAAATTACTAGATCAGAGCAAAGCTATGGACAAAAATTTAAGTCCAATTACAAGCCAAGGGAAATAATCAGAAGCTAGAAACACTGTCAAAATTCAAGGAATAACAGGGGAAATCCAGACCGTAAAAGAGGCCCTGCAGCGAGAAGTAGGTACTATAAGAAGTGACCTAGAAGCTACCAAATCTCTCGTTGCAGGAGTAGAAAATAGAATAGGGGAGAAAATTAATAAGGAAAGAATAAGATTAGATGAACTGACCACGACACAGGTAACTTTTGTACAAGAGATAAATGACCGGTTTGACACTGTAAACAATAGTATAGCAGCTGACATGGAGAAGTTAAAAGAAAAGGTAGCACGTGTAACAAATATTCAATCAGAAAATGCACAAATGTTGAGGGAAACAGTAAGCGAGATATCTCAAATCAGAGATACTGTAACTGGCTTACAGCTGGGACAGCAAGGGCAGGTACCTGAGAGTTCCAATTGTTCTATACATATACACAATGGAGAGAGGCAGAACGAACAGGTTAGCGCCCCTTCTGTCTCTCCTCAAAGCAGCAATAATAGCGAAGTAAATATGCAAAACGTAAATATGTATCCACCAGTGCACATGAATTTTCTAAGCGAATTGCCCCTCCCGAAATTTAATTGTCGCAATGACAACGCAGTACAATTTTTGGCCGACTTAGAAAAGTATTTTGCCATCAGAGGCGTACCCGAGCAATATAAGATGATAATAGTTCAAAGGGCGTTAGAATCTGCCGAACTTAATTGGCTACGAGTAACTGTGGGAGAAGGATGCAGCTACGAGTTGTTCAAAACAGCTTTCCTAGAAAAGTATTGGAACGCCAATGTCCAATACCAAGTAAGGAATCAGATAACAAATGGCCGATACCAAGATAATAATGGAGAGTCTATTACTGATTATTTCCTGAGATATTCGCAAATAAGTAAATATCTACAACCTCCATTACAGGAAGCCGAACTGATTTCTCTTCTCACGACCCACCTTCCGGAGAACATTAGAAATCACATGGTGGTAGCAAGACCTCAGACATTGAGAGAGGCAATTACATTATTAACAGCTTTACAAAGCGTTGGGACGCAAAATTTACAAAATAGACATGAGAATCGAATGCCAGTGAGAAATCCACACAGACCGTGGAATAATAATAATCATGACGGGGAAAGGGCACACAATCCCCGAAATTTTAACACAAACCATATGGCTACTCGTCAAAGATACGATGCCCACGTCCCGAGGGAATTCCCTAACAACAATAGAGGGAGACAGGGACCACCAAATTCAAATTCATATAATTTCCCTATAAGATATGTACATGTAACTAGGAATGGAAATAGGGGTCACCCCCCATTTCTTCGAAGAGGGAATGCAAAACCGACGTTCCGACTACCAGAAGCTAATAGACAGTATCAACCACGTGACGCTGGTAGAGAGAACAATACAGACAGACCTGAAGTAAGACAGAGGAATCAATTTCTCTCAAGAGAATGTGTGCGTTCTCCTCCACCCACACCGAGGGACGCGGCGCCCGAGGTAGATGAAAGGCCAGAGACGACACAGCAGACGGGAAACGACTCCAGGGTGCGATAGAAGACGTCCCGCATCGGACCCGGATGAACACGCTAGTTCTTAATTTGAACAGGGACACAGCTCTGAGTAGGGTGGTACAAAATAAAACAGAAACAGAAATAGAAAACGGTACTCAAATAAACAATCACTTAACAGAATTGCAAGAAGTGAGAGATGCTCCACGTATTGCTGCAATAATAAACAAAGAAAAATGGCACATTACCATAGATTCAGGATCCTCAGTTTCAGCTATAAGTCAAGCATTCTTTTATCACTTAAAAAAACAATGGAATGAAATTGCAAACATTGCCCGTGAAAAGTGCATATTGTACTCTGGCGGTAGGTCGCGCCAAACAAAAGATTAATACACAAATGCTTTTGAAAGTCACCATTGGGGAGGATACAATAGAATTTGTATGTTTTGTTATTAATAGGCTATCTGTAGACATTATTATGGGTAATGACGTGTTGTATGCACTTCAAGCTAAGTTGAATTATCAAATGGAAGCCTTGGAAATCAAAATTAAAGACGTCATAGTTAAAGTTCCGTTTAGCTCAAGGGAAGCAGAAAATGAGATAAGATTGACAGATGAAGAAAAAGAAATAGATGGAGAAACATTTTTTGTAGAATTTATACGAATAGGAGGGATGGAGCTAGTTAAGATGAATCCATTAGAAGCAGAAGAGATGAGAAACTATGATAAGGATGAGTATATAGCTGGAGAAGAACGGCTTTTAGAGATGACGTCATACGGACTTGGGCAGGCAGAAGCAGGTGAACAGGAGATAATTACCCTACCAGATGATTTCCAGGTAGTCGAAAATAACGTAAACATGACCTATAGAATAAGAGAAACAGTAGCAAACTCGAACCTACTTAATGACCATGAAAAGGAGATTTTTTATAATATATTGTGTAAACATAGAAATTTATTTTCAGAACACACTGGAATTTATAGTGATATTGAGTATGAATTCGAGATACACAATGTTCCCCCATTCAAATACAAGTGCAGACCTATTCCATTGGATTTACAGGAGGCAGTGAACCTTAAAATACAGGAAATGTTAGATGAAATCCTGGAGATATCGACATCAAAATTTATAAGTTCCCTGCAGGAAGAGGAGGATTAAAATATTTATTTGTACTTATCGACGTGATGTCGAAATTTGTGAAAATATACCCTCTCAAGAAATTAACAAGTGCAGCATGCGCGAATAAAATAGTGAAAGACTATATAGTCAAATACGGGAAGATGAAAGCACTATTAGTAGATAACGCGTCCATACACCATGGAAGACGATTCGTACACACCATTCAGGATGCCGGAATTCGCATCTATAATACAACGTCGTACCATCCATGCTCTAATCCAAGCGAGCGCGTAATGAAAGACCTAGGTGTTCATCTCCGAGTCCTTTGTTCATTGAAACAGACTACCTGGCCAGACCACATCAACTATATTGAGTTTATATTCAATAATTCAGTCAATCTAACCACAGGATATGCTCCTATCCAATTGCATAGGAATTTAACACCGGGACCAATAATAGAGGGTGTTCCGGAAAGTATCCAAGTGGCGACCGAGACAGATCGAGAACGGATCCAAAATGCTGTTAAAAGAATAATGGAAAAAGTAGAGAAAAGAAACGCAAAGAAACTGCGGTATAAGTAGAATTGGGAACCAAAGGTCGGCGACTTAGTTCTAGTGAAATCGTTCGAAAAGTCAGATTTGTTAGGAAAGAAGACTAAAAAGCTATATATGCTATGGAAAGGCCCATACCGGATTGAGAAAATATTTGGTGACAGAGCGTATGCTCTAATACACCCAAGAAATGGTAAACCGATAGGCAGATATAACATCTCCCTAATAAGGACATATCGTCAAAAAAAAAAAAAAACGTTGTAAACAGTACAGAGCAGACCCAAGAATCACCTGTGTGAATGTGATTGAAATTATATATACGAAGATGTAAAGAATACCAAGTAAAAGTTATATAATTAGTACGGGTAACGTTTTCGTTTGAAATTCAAACACTGCGTGGGAGTTGCAAGTTCCAAAATTCCTGTGCACAAACGAAATTATATTATTAATTACTACAGCTAAATAAAATGTTTTAGATAACTTTAAAGTAATTTGTGAAATGTAAATATAGTATAAGTACTGATGTATTCATGTGCCAAAAGGCTATATTGTTATTGTAAAGATCACAGACTTAGGCGTGACAAAGTGAAAGAAAGTTTAGAGTGAAAAGTGAAGTGGAAAGACAGGACAATGAACTGCCAATGTTTACTGTCAGGTAAACGAAACACCTGATTACAGGTAGACAACTGAGTGCAGGTAGAGGTAACCATATTTGGACATCATTACGCAAACTATAATAATGTGAGGACGAATGTTCTTACGGTGAAGGACTGAAAGATAAAGAAACGTCCCAATAGTTAATATAATAATATTAAAAAAATCATTGAATGTAAAATGTAATATTGTAAACTGTAATATAGTAACATTAATGTAGTACTTAAGGAATGTAATAAGGTAAAATCAAGTTGATGTCAAGTGAGAGAAGGATAATTCAGTGAAGTGTATATATATAGTTGAGGTATCACGAATGTTATTTGTATATAGGGTAATAACCACATATACGACAGTGTACTTGTCTATGTACGTAATGTATCATATCTATAATTCTATGTATAAAGTAACACACTGATGAAGATGAGGGAAACGGTGACCACCGAAAAATGTTTCGAGTAGGGAATGAGAAATTATAAGATATATAAGGAGGAAATGTCATGACGGGGGTTTGACAAAATTTAAATAATGGGTATTTCATTTTTGTCAAACGGGCATTATGTAATCAGCCAGTGATTAGGAGGTGGCGAATTAATCGAAATCACGAGAATTAAAAAAGAAGATAAATTAATAAAAAATGCTTTGCTAAACTAATATAAAATTCTGTTATATTAATATGAAATTAGAATGAAATTAGAGTAATGATTAAAATAGCGGTTTAATTAAGAATAAGATGGGAAGAATATAATTTAAGACAACTAACATGCTAAAATCCATGTAAGGGAGAGAAAATATTTCTGTAAAATCTGAACACAAGTCGGGGAGACAGGAAGAGGTGACCGTTAGCCTCTTTGTTTAAGGAAAGGTTCAATGTCTGAGAACTATAACCAAGAATGTGTAGGAACAATAAGGTCTTCAAGATGCGGCCAAGCGTAAGACCTAAAAGGATTTACTTTGCTGAGGTGATAACGATGTATACCGTTACAAAGAGCCCAGGGTAGGCGTGACCCAACTCACGGTGGGATGTAACGTCAATGAGTTCGATGAGTTTTGCTAACCAATAAAGAAAAATCGAAATAAAATGAGAAACCAATAATAATGTAAGATTTGAGAGATGGGGAGAAGGGTGAGTTATTTTGGTCATGTGATAAGGGTTAGAGTGGGGATCAGAATAAAGTACGAACTGAATCGCAGAGCAGACGAAAAATCACTTCAACAGTCATACTACGAGGGGAAAGATGTGTTAGTGCGCGTGAAGAAGAAGTAGTAAAGATTTCTAAGTCCGAAATGTAGGGAATTCAAGAATAACGCAACCAGCGTAAGAGAAGCAGCAGCAGAAGTTTATAATAGCAAAGTATTCGCCGTATAAAGAAGTAAGAGAATTCTGTTAGGAAGTTTAGTAACAGGTGGTCTCCGCTACAAATCAATCTGAATCAACGAACTTAGTGAGAATTAAATTAAATCATTTTTGCAACGAACCAGTGTATTATTGAGACAACTGAGCAGCCAACAAACAACAAATCCATTTCCTACAACCATTCACCTGAGGATAAGAGATCTCATAGCTCCAATTAGAACCCAAATCAAAAGTAAACACCAACCAATTGAAATCTGACATGCGGGTATGCCGCATTGTCTATACTGGTCATGCATATTTTAAGTTGTCATGCCTTCCATTTTTACACAAACTGCAAATGCATGAAAATGTTAGAGTAACAAGGTTCACAATATATAGAACATGTGTTTCAAGTATCAGCAAATATCGGTGAGGACTCGTCTAAATATTTCTTACTGAATAAAAAATGTGAGACTGACATTGATTACATTAACGCTGTTGTAAGTTTATTTGGTTCATTACGCTCGAACTCACTGATGAATAATTGGATGTATTGTTCTATATATTACAGTTTATTGTGAAAAGAATCAAAGCAATGATCAGCTCTCAAGGAACTGTCATTATAATGTGCCCTTGATTTTTAAACTACCTTCACCAACAGTTTTGCGTTTTAGAAAACGTTTTAGATTGAAAAACAATGTTGCTTTTTGAAATATATCTAGTGATTTTATTCTCGATAGTTCTTGTGTATGTCCCCTTAGATACTTCTTTGAGGGCTTGACAATTTAGCATTTTGTGTTGTACAAATAATTAAGGCAGATGACCAAGCAATTCAGTTCCGGATGACGAATCACAAATATCACGGAGTCACCGAAGCTCCACCGATTAATGACTGTTCTGCCGAATCCAGCTTTGTATCAGCGTCCTCTTTCTCCGACGCTGCCGATTTTAACCGATATATCGACAACCAAGACGACTTTAACACCAAAAAACACACTGCGACCACAAGTGGACTACCAGCATCACACTGCCACCGCAGCAACCGGACAGGTGCAGAGCCACTGACGGGAATATTATAGCCACTTTAGTTCCGACAGCTGATACGTTCCGAATACGTCACAACCTGTCAACGCAAATTTCTGGAGGAGCCACAATTGCAGTGACTTTCGGGGGTAAAACCCAGTGGCAGTGCAGCCTCTTCACTGTCCTTCGGGACAGGGAGCAATATACTGCAGCTATCGCGATCGGCCTGGATTTTAACGAATCTTTGGTGCGACTGGAAAGAGCTGCTGTTGTGCTGTCAATGTTGCCATTATGACCCTGCGGCGGCACACCACATAACATACCCTCGCTACTACTACTTTGAAATTAGCTTAATTTATTTTAGGATAATAAAGTAATTGGTGTTCTGAATCTAGTCTAGCGCTATGAATATTGTGACTTTGTGGGTTCGTAGAATTAAAAGTCCAATTTACCGAAATTCTAAATGTTCTTTATTACCGCCGAGATACACTGTTCACTTTCAAGAGGTCCTGAGTTCGAATCTCAGTCAGGATGAGTTACATGGATAAGGTTTTTCCGGGGTTTCCCTTATCCTGTAAGACGAATGTTGGGTAACCCTAAGCTCTATGGACCCCGGACTCATTTGAGCATAATTTCATCCATTCCATTCATCGTCCGATATGCCTTAACGTTGGAGGACGTAAATTAAAAAGAAGAAATACACTGTTCAATACTCACTTAACAACATTACATTACATATATACAGCCTTCCAAGGTCGACGACAATAACAAACAACTTTCAGTTTACAACACTCTCGTGTTACAACTGCACTCTCGTTACACACAACTAACTCATCACTAGCCATGACTTCTTTTTATACACCCATTCATGAATTCCAGACTGTTCTGTCAATCTCTAGATGTTTCTGGAGTAAACAAGGCATCTAATGACGTAATCCGAATGTTCTATCACCTTCCATAAACGTGAAACCCTATCTGGGCCGGCAAGTCTTTCACCTCTGTGACAAACTATCCGCTTCTTGCTTATCGGCGCTTTATGAACGCTAGCCCCCTATCAGTTCCTTTGTGTATACTAGCCGCGCGATCGTAAACTGCTTATGCAAGTTCTTTATTACCGTGAAATATTCCCCACCGTTTGTTATCTATTAGCGCCAAAATTTTCATATCCGTTGCCGTGACAATATAGTTGATCACTTTTAATAACTGATGATGCATTTTAATCGAAATATCTCCTGAATAAAACAATAAAAGACAAGGACTTACTTTCTGTGAAAGCTTAAGCTTGTAATTTAGAACACAAATTTCCGTAATACAGGAATATGAATTTTTGTAATACGAATATTATAAGCTAAATTTCCGGCTTTAGTTCTGCGCAGTTTTTGTATTTATAAGATCTTGAAACTATGTCAGTGATTTAAATCTACATCTTTAACCTTGCTTCATACAAAATTGTAGGAAAGAATATGTTTGACCTACATTAAAGAGAACAAACCATTTAATAATTACACCACAACTAACCTATACAAAATAAATAAGGAAAAGAAATATATATTGTAAAACCGATAGTCTAATAATCTCATCAGTTAAGTTATCACCTGATTAAGAATTGCTCATAACAAACTTCCATAAGCTTTCCTGTTCTCCGAAGAAGAAGCGTCGATCTGTGACAAATGCGAAAATCGAGTGACGTGCCCCGTAACTCAATAAACTGAGGGAAGAACAAAATATTAAGAGAAGATCCTGCGGTTCTGAACGAATTTATAACAATACGAGAACTGTACTGTCCGAAATATGTTTTTATATGATCATTATAATGTTACGTTTTCAAAAACCGTTAATCTGAATTATTACATCTGTTTTGTAATTTAAAAAGTTAACGTAATATTCTACTAGGGCTGTTCCATAAGGAATGATCGTAATATTTTACGGTCACAATCTTTCGCACTAAAATTCAATCTTATTATATTCTGTTAGCTTAATGTGAAACAAACACACCGTAGTAGTTTCATTGTTGGTACTCCTGGTTCCCGTCTGCGAGAACCACGTAAGTTCAGACATGTTCAGTATCGCCTACCGCTGCAATGGAGGTAACATGCAGCTAAAATTGATGTTAGAGGAAGATCCAGAGTTTCTTTCACACCTAATCACTGCTGATGAAACTTGGCTACATCATTTTGATCCTGAAAGCAAACAGCAAAGCTCAGATTGGAAATCTCCTTCATCACCAAGCCCCAAAAAGCAAAAGTGGTTGCTTCTGCTGGGAAAGCTATGGTCCTCTCATTCTTTGATCTTCATGGAATGATTTATTAGCATGTTGTACATGCACACACGTCAGCAACTGGATAATATTACAGGGATGTCCTGAAAACATTGCAAGTGCATATCAGACGCTATAGACCACATTTCCGTGAAGCAGGCTTGTTGCTGCACCACCATAATGCGCGGGCGCATTATGCTGCACCACCATAGTGCGCGGGCGCATATTGCCAATTTTGTTGCTGAATATCTTACAAAAATCAACGTGAAGTGCTACCCCCACCCTCGCGATAGTCCGG